>BPTQ01000008.1:159773640-160013479 GCA_019973895.1 Chrysanthemum seticuspe | reverse complement strand
TTTGATTATCAATGGAAACCATAAGGTCATCTTGATCGTCAAATGTAACTACGGGGTCTAATTGAAAATCGTCGGAATGAGATGTCGGGTACCTGAGACAAGCCATCAGTGTCATACACTGGGCCTGTGTCACTCATGTGTAACTCATGCATATTAGCCATCAACATAACAGCTGCATTGGCCTGCAAGTCCTCCATATCATCATCTGAGTCTGCATCTGCCATAAAAATGTGTTCTTTGTATGTGAGAGTTCCACCAGCTTCATCCTTAAGAGCTAAAAGTAAAGCCTCCTTGTGATAAGCACTGCCCCTAGTCCTCGGCTTTGGGCATGCATTAGCCAGGTGTCCCTTCTCATTGCAATTGTAGCATCGAAGACCATTCAACCCATTCTGAGCATTTCCCTGTTCCACCACTTGAGCTCTGTTGTTATTCCTACCCATAGCATTAAACCCTTGACCACCGCCCATCTGACGACCATAACCACGATTCTGAACTTCAACTCGTCCATTGTTCACAACAGCCTGATTCCTGGTGTTTGATGAGGAACGAATGCGATTGTTGGATTTGTTTGTATAACGGCCAAAAGCATTAGCAATCATAACAAATCCTTGTTGCAATGCTTTGAACGGATCGGATTTCTCATTAGCTTGACTATAAAGTGCCTGATCATTGTTGTTGTTGTAAGGAGCCAATTGATTTTGTTGAGATTGCTGTGATTGATCATTTGGTGTGATTGTGGCAGTTGGTTGAGTTGCTGTTTGAGGAGGATAACTGTTTTGAGCATACAAGGCAAGTTGTTGATTTTCCGGATGTGAAGATGAAGCAATTTGAGCACGGAGAATCCTTTCCTTATCAACTTCCTTTTGATGAGGCTTCAAGTAATCGTACAACAATCCGTATGTAGAAAGATGCATGTTCTTCGCTTGACGGAGAAAAATGACATACTTCTCCAATTCAGGACCAAGACTACTTAGGAACTTAGTATTAACTGCAATTCTTGGCATGATGATGTTGTGTTTATCCAAATCATTTATGATGTCTGAGAATCGATTATGATAAGACTCTAGTGTCTATCCAGGTTCAATCATGAAGTGTTCATAAGCCAAGTAAATTTTGGATTCCATATCCTCCTGATTGAGTACAGATCCTTCCATAAGAAGATGAATATGTTCCCACATTGCCTTTGCAGTCTTTTGAGCATCAACACTTCGAAGAATTGGGTTTGGTAATCCTAAAAGGATATATTGCATTGCAAGCTCACCAGCTTCATAGTGCAGAAGTTCTTCTGGATTCAGGTCAGCAACAGTAGCAATGTTTGATTGTTCATCTCTTGGTGGATTAGCATTTGGAGCTCCGGGTACAATGACAGTAGGCATCTGAAATGGACCTTCCAAGATAACCTTCTTTAAGAACTTTCCATGTGGCTTCTTCAGATCACAAAACCTAAAGAACCTAATTACCCATTGATCGTAGTTTCCTGGAGTGAGCATTGGAGGTCTATCAAGTGATCTAGCCTCATGAATTGATTGTTGGCTGCTTAAAGCTTCACACATCTTTGCAAACCAAGTGGGTTCCTGCATAGTGTTCCTTGATGGATGTTGATTGAAATCGTTTGTGTAGGGTTGGACTTGAAGACTTGGTGGTGGTTGAACCATTTGTGGTGGTGGAATTGCTCCCAGTTATGGAGTATGTTGTTGATTAAATTGTTGTTGATAAATTGCTTGTTGTTGATTCCATTGTTGATGTTGTGGACTTAGTTGTTATTGTCGTTGAGTATAAGTGTAAGGGAAATAGTTAGAGTATGGTGGTTGTGACATGCTGAAAAACTTGTGTTATAAAATGGATCTTTGTAGTCGAATGAACCTTTGTTGATGAAGTATCCTTAGGCGTAGAAATCACAATAAGCCAAGTAGCACTTATGCGTAAAAACACCAAAGTTACGCGTAACAGCAAGAGTTACGCGTAGGTTTAGCTTACGCGTAAGCAGGGAAAAAGCACTAAAGTTATGCGTAAACAGTAAGTTAGGCGTAGAAAACTTAGGCGTAGGATTACCTTATGCGTAAGACTAGGCTTAGGCGTAAGATGAATCTTATGCTTAGGATGTTCTACGCGTAAGCTTATGCTTATGCGTAAGTTTAGGGTTTTTAGCCCAAGTGATCTTTTACACTATCCCAGTGCAAAAGATATCCCAAGTCGACGTATTTTCAGGCTTATCCAAGCAAGAAAACACGGAGTAAACCACGAAAACTGAAGATCAAACCACTGAATTCTTATGCGTAAGATTAGGGTTTCGTTATGCGTAGAACTACTCGTAAAAATGACTTTTGCCCAAAGATGTTTCTAAGCCAGATTTTGGTGATGAAATAGCTTCAATATCACCAAGATAACACAAAAGTGTGAAACTTGATGATCCAAAGTGTCGAAAACAGTTATGCGTAGAACAGATACCTCGTTAAAAACCAAGCTCAAAAACGTTTATCCATGCGTAAAGTTTGAAACGTTTTGCCAAAAACAGTTATTTTAACACCTTAAAACGTTGAAAGGACAAGAATCTTGGATTAAAAATTGTAAAAAACGTGTTTTTAAGCGAACCAAAGTATCTCGTATTCTTTACGCGTAGGACCAAAACACACTTCAAAAGCAATACGATTCACCCAACTAGTAGGCGATTGATACCACTGTTAGGTCACTAGTTTTACAACACAAGCACAATAGAAAGAGATAGAGAGAAGATCGGATGAACAAATCACTCAAACAAACACTACGCGTAAGACTAATAAGGACGGTTATGCGTGAGTAGTGAAAAAGAGAATAAATTGAACAACCAACCCTCAAGTGAGGGTTATTACAAGGTATTTATAGGAAGGGAAGCTAGGGCAACACTCCTACTCCCTTCCTTTCCTTAAAGGACAAGGGCCTAAGCTTATGGGCCTTCTACATAAGCTTAAGCTAAAACAAACATAAAGGCCATAATTAAGCTAACAATTACATATGAATCACTAACACTTGATTTAGGTTTAGGAGTGATTCCAACAAGATCAATTCAAAAAAGTATATGCAAATAATATTTTACTTTCTTGAGGGGTTAAACTGGTGAAGAAATTTCATTCATATGATTTGGGGTGTGTACGGTCCAAAAACCGGACCGGACCGAGACCCGATTTCGGCAAAAATCTTAGACCGAGACCGGACCGAATGTGGTCGGTCCGGTCGGTCCTTCGGTCGGTCCGGTCCAACAAGGCCAAATTAGCCCAAATTCGTCGGTTTTGGTCCGAACCGGACCGAGGACCAAATTAGCCCAAAAGCCGAGACTGCGGACCGGACCGAATGTGGTCGGTCCGGTCCGGTCCAGTCTGGTCTCGGTCGGTCCGACGGTCGGTCCAGTCCGTTCGGATTGTATGCTCACCCCTACATATGATACGTTTTAGTACTTTGGCTGTAAGAGCAAAAGTACTTTTGCAACTAAAAAAGTTTAGCCATTTGCGCCTCATTTGGTGTCACATCAGTATTTTCATTTCAATACTCACAAATCAATTTTATTTATTTATTAATTTTTCTAGTAAAATGAATTTTTCACCATGATAAAATTCATTACACCAAAAAATATTGAAATACAAAATATGAGGGTGACTTCCCTCATCTTAGTCCCTTAGGACACTTACATGAAAACCGAAAGCAACAAACAAAACCACTATATAAGAATGACATGCTAGTCCTATACCTTTCAACTAAACTTACACATATAATGACTAATCAAGTAGAAATAAAACAATCATAAAGATCTTGCCCTACATAGGTAGAGATTCTCAGCCTCATAGTCATCATAGTAATCCAAATCCATCTTCAATGCCATCCAGAAATCCTCCACACGGTATAAACCAGCACGAATATTATCATCATTATACCCATCTGTAACCGACATAGAAGAATAGAACTTACAATAAGAAATCACATCACACATGTATGTTATCAGACCTGTACCTTCCAAGCACGACCACAATGGTAAATCAAAATAATCAAAACATATGTCCATAGAAAACATAGTCATTGCAGCCAAGAAGCACTTCCATACAATGTAACACCTTACATGGACATGCGACCAGAATACAAACGCCCTGACCATAGGACCCATGTTAAACAATAACCCAAGCAAAGAGTAAATCCAAATACCAATTCCCTGCAATAACGCCTCCATTTACCATTTTGCAGCGGGTATTGAATTCCTTCTTGACATGGAAGATAATACTCCGCTCAAATAACGAATGAAAAGAGTAATGTAGTTGTAGCATCTGTGATGAAACAATCAAGCCATATAACAGTGTGGTTTAAACTCCCCAGCAAGTTAGGGTACATCACATCAAGCTACACAGAAACACAACTTGCACCGAAACACTGCATTATCCAACTTAATAGTTCTACCATCAAATATCCACATAGCGACCTTGGAAACAGAAATCATTAGGAATGAAACACTGCCTCAAGGTACATGCCTAGCATTCATATTATCAGCCAAAACACACTTCCAAGGCACCATACAACCCAAAGGAACAACAACTCCACTTCCTTTCTCTCTAAACCCACCTCCATAAACGTACATAAACCAAAGCCGAAAGGTCATATAGCATGAAAAGTACAAACCCCAAAAATAGGGTTACCTGAAACTCCAACGACATTGTCACTATCAGCTGAGCAGCAACAAACAAGAACCAAACCTACATGGAGTTTCGTTGCAGCAGCCAAAGGACCAGTAGATAATGATAAATCAGAAAAAATGTAGTAATCCAAAAACTAGACACTAGACGACTCCTAAAAAAGGAATTGTTGAATGACAACCATGGAACCCTAAACAAGAGCGATGCAAATTAATAGTTGATTTAAGGTTAACCTGTGCGTAACGTGCATAAATAAAGGCGATAAAAAGACTATATAAATAATCAGATATAAACAACCCTAACCCTAAGAAGAGACGGTTAGGGTTAAGCCTTGATCGTCAAGTACATCCACTGAATAAACAATTTAAAGATAATCAGTAATTTCCAAACCGTGAAAACCTAGCCAATCAAAACATAAACGTTAATCCAGTATGGTTAGCATAACAACTGTGATGCAAATCAGTAGAAAATTCCAAAGCACGCCACCTCTATGAATATATCCCCTAAAAATAGATTGCATACCAGATAACAAATGTCTCATGAACGATGATTTGAAAAGGCTAGCCAAATTAAACCACGAATGTAATAGCAAGGACAGTTCCAAATACAAATAATCGACAGAAAAGCAATCGTTAAGAGGTAGAGATACAATTTTAGAGGGTGTTTTGGCCGACAAATAGAGGTAAAGTAGCGGCCGGAAATCGCCCATAGGGAGAGAGAAAATTATGGTTCACTCACAACTAAAAATAATTTAGCCATTTGGGCCCCACTCACCCCAATTTTATTTTATTTTCCATTTTTTCAAACAAATTACGTTAATTAAATAATGTCAATACAAAACTCAAAAAATAATACACGAAAAATAAAACACATACGAGGTTCTTTTGGAGGATATATATAATGAAGCGAACAAAATGAAAGACGAAGATCATTTCCTCCCTTATTTCATTTGGCTTCATATAAATATCCTTCGAAAAAAACTTCGTATGTTGAAATAAAAATACAAATTATGATACATTGCGAAATTTGAAAGACAATACAAAAACTAAACATAATCGTCCTATTCGGATTTTGCATGTAGCCAAACATATTTAGTATTGATTTGTTCTTGTATTATTGCCGCCTTTCTAAACAAAACATTATGTATCTCATAATCTTTTCAAGATTCTTCGTTTAAAAAAGTCTCAATCAAAGCACAGTTTTCTTGCGGAATATCATTGCATTTCTCGTATGCTTTCCTCAGATCATCTTTAGTTGTGCTTGCATTCTCAAATTGCGCGGCTAAATCGATCATCGCTTGATCACGAATGGTATCCTCCTCAATTAGTTTCTCAACACAAGCTTTGATTTCATCGGTAATAACCAATAATTTTTGGTAGAAAGAATTAAGTTTTATGTGTGAAAAATTGTAAAATATGGGTAGAGAAGTGTGAAAAAAATTTAGTTAAAATGTGGTGTTATTTATAGAGTGGGGGGTTTAATTTAAAAAAGAGGTTTGAATTTTGAATGAAATAACTGCTACTTTCTACAATCTCGTCATCGACAAGAGGTGGAGAGGGTTTTGGTGGACTTTCATCAAATTTTACATTTAATGACTCTTCTACCTTCATTGTTTCTTTATTTAATATGACGTAAACTTTGGTATTAGGAGAGTAACCTAGAAAGATACCTTCGGTTGATTTAGGATCAAATTTTGTAAGGTAATCTTTAGTGTTAAAAAGAAAACATTTGCTACAAAAGACTCTAAAGTTATCTAACATAGGCTTTTTGCCTCGAAGTAACTCGTATGGAGTTTTACCTAAAATTGGTTGAATTAAGACTCGATTAAGTATGTACATTGAAGTATCAACGGCGTTGCACCAAAAAATTTGAGGTATGGATTGCTCATTTAGCATGGTGCGACTCATTTCTTGTAGGGTTCTATTCTTTCTTTCAACTGCCCCATTCGATTGTGGAGTGCGAGGAGCCGAAAAGTTGTGAGTAATACCATTAGCGTCACAAAAAGCTTCAAATTGCACTTCATTATCGAATTCCCTACCATGATCCGTTCTAATAGACACTATAGGAGTTCCTAGTTGTCTTTGGATTTTCTTGCTTAATATTTCAAAACAATTAAACGTTTCCGTTTTGTTCTTTAAGAATTTAGTCCATGTGTACCTAGAGTAATCATCCACTATGACCAAAGTGTAGTAGTTGCCTCCATAACTTTGGATAGCGGATGGACCAAATAAATCCATCTGTAGCAATTCTAGACACTTAGTTGTAGACACCATGTTTTTAGCTTTGTGACTAAAATGGACTTGTTTTCCTACATTACAAGCATCACAAAAGTGATGTTCATATTTTAAATTAGGTAGATCTCTTACTAGATCTTTCGATGATAGCGATTGAAGAAGTCGCATATTGGCATGACCCAATCTTCGATGCCATAAGGTCGAAGTATCATCCATAGAGGTAAGACAAAGTTTGTCTTTAGGTTCATTACCGATTTTAATGACATAGACTCCATGTTTCCTAATTCCTCTTCCTATGGTTATGCCATTTTTTAATATCTTACTACCGGTTTCGTTAAAAAGTACATTGCACTTTTTATCACATATTTGTCCTATACTTAAGAGGTTAAAGTTTAGGTTTTCTACGTGACACACATCGTTAATGGTTAGAGATTTGTTAGAAATCGTACCTTTACCGATGATTTTACTTTTGCTATTTACAAACACCACATTTCCTCCATTGAAGAATTCATATGTGGAGAATAGATCTTTATTGCCGGTCATGTGCCTCGTGCACCCGCTATCCTTGACCCATTCATCCGGATCTAGGTCGACCTTTAAGCACACCTCGTCATTTGCCATGAGACAAATTTCTTCGTCCTCCTCATCGCTCATTCCCCACGTGCCGCTCATGAATGCCTTTTGATCATCCCGTTTGGGACACTTACTAATAAAGTGGTTTGGGTCCCCACATTTAAAGCAAGCATGATCATCCCTTGACTTCTCATCCTCTTTGCTTTTCCGAAATCCTTTCTTGTTGTCATACGGTTGTTTGACGTATCTTCCCTTCCTTCTAAAGAACTTTTTAAAGTCCCTTACCGCCATAGCATACTCCTCGTCGTCACTATCCGAAGAGGAGTTCTCTTCATCGCTTGAGGCCTTTTTGGCTTTAAGGGCAAGAGATTTGTGTTTCTCTTTTACCTTTGAGGCTTCGGAATCTTTAGCAAGGACAAGCTCGTAGACTTTTAAGTTGCCTATGAGTTCGACAAGGGTGAGGATTGTCAAATCTTTTGACTCTTCGATTGCCGTCACCTTGGATCTCCACTTGATTGGAAGTGCCCTTAGATATCTCCTAACATGGTTACGACTAGAAAAAGATTCATCAAGTGCTTGTAAAGATGTAATAATAGTATTAAAATTAGCAAAAGAATGATCTATAGTTTCCTCATCCGATATTGAAAATTGTTCATATTGTTGAACAAATAAATCAATTTTATTATTTTTAACTTGTTGATTACCTTGATGAGTTACAACTAAAGAATTCCAAATTTCTTTAGAGGTTTTAAGCATAGAAATTTTTTTGAATACCTTTTAGGGTAAAGCATTATATAAAACCATTTTAGCTTCACTATTTTTAGAAAGCTTTTTCTTCATTTCATCGTTTAGTTTATCATGAGGTATATTAACTAAATTTTCTTTATCATCGTTTGAGGTAGCCTCAAAATCGCCTTCAACAATAATGTACCAAAGATCAATATCTTTAAACTTCACATACGTTTCGAATCTATTTTTCCAATATATAAAACCATTAGTTTCAAGTAGTGGTGGTCGTTGCATAGATTGCCCTTCCTTGTAGTTTTCAGAACCCATAGTGATCGAAAAGTTTTTAAAATAAGGTTTACTTTAAAACTTTTATAAACTTAGCTCTTGATGCCAATTGTGGAAAACTAGAAGGGGGGGTTTAATAGTTTTGCCAATTTTAAGTTAGTTTCAAAAACTTTAGATTCGATATTATGTGAAATCGTATGGATGAAGAGAAAGTATAGATCTAATGATAATGCAAGTAAATAAAGTAAAGCAAGGGATAGAAATGACACAACCGATTTATAGTGGTTCGGCTACAAGGACACCTTCCTTGCCCTACTCCACTCCCCGAGTCACCTACTCGAGAGTTCAAGCACTATGTCAACAAACTCCTTTAACTTGGCAGAGAAGCATTCACAACATTGCTTATATCTTTTTCTGGTACAAAGCTAAATACCGAGTCCGTAACATGGTGGACCAAACCAACACGACTATTACACAACAACTCTGTGAAATATCAAATACAAGATCTTTGCTACAGAAATATTGTGGAGGAACAAATAAATCAAGGACCCCTTACTTGGATGACTTGTAGAATGCTCGTGATCTCGCCTTAGAGAAGGACCTATATGAGAATCACTGAAGAAAGAAAGAAGAACGACTCTATAGATCAAGTGATCTTTTGTTAGAAGAGAATGAGAGTATATGAGAGAATTAGTAAGAAGAGGGGTGAGTTAGAATGAAGAAATAGCTCTCTAATTATAGGAAAAGTTGCCACTGTTCCCCGGATCCCACGAATCCCTCCCTTAAGGGATCCGTCTAGTGTAAACCTAGGGATCCGTGGGACGCTCCTCTTTGCCCATGGGTTTTTTGGTTATGGGTCATGGGTCATGGGTTATGCGTTGGTCCATGGGTATTTCTTTAGATACAATGTATCTAATGAGTACAATGTATCTAGTCAAGTGGGTATGGGTCAATACCATAGGTTGTGGATATGATCCATGGGTTGTGATTTTTACCCATCCTAATAAACTATTACAACAAATGATTTATTACAACAATTTGTATTAAGTGACTATACGTAAATGCTTTACAAAAATAACATGTATCCTTATAATTTTACTTATGATAACATTATATTTGTTATTAACAAAACACAAAGAGATCGCAAAATATTAATAAACGTTTTTACGGTTTATTTGTATTAACAAAACTGATGCATCATCTACAAAAGCTTGTGTTTTGGGTAATTAAGTTCTTTATCGAAACACTCATTGTTAAAAAATTTCATCTTTCACAAGAGTTGGAGTTTAACAGCTTTCTCTACATTAATCAAGTTTTCTTATGAAACGCTCATTGTAATAATTTCTCATTTATAACCCATACATGACACATATAGCACCATCACAATAACATATATCATCACGACATGTCCGAATACAATTCATAACACACATGAATGTAAGATAACAACCATAGAAGTGTAAATCAACATCAATATATAGTAAAAAGAGCCATGAACATAATATAACATTAATAACTTGATCTGTTTATCTTTCAAAACAAAATGATACAAGGTATTTTATTAAGTTACACACGGTAGGCTGAAAGCTACAAAACTATACAATGTGTGATCTACATCTAACTTCTAGGAGTCTACTCCGTGTTTCCCTTAAACTCCAACATCTGATCTTGTAAGGCCTGTTGTCTAGCTCGAACATCTGCTATGAGCACTTCTAGGGCATCTATCCGCCCTGCTTGATTATCTAGTTGTGTCATGGTAGGAGTAGGTGCGGGGGCTACTACAGCTCTGTAGGACTCTTCAGTCTCATAAACTCTTCCTAGTGGAAAAGGCATGCAGGATGAAGTGCGGGACATCGCATCTTCTGGTGGTGAGGTGGGAGGAGTAATATGGTGAGGTGCAAAGGGATAAGCCTAAGTAAACGCATCGAAGAGGTGATCTGGTCCAACTGGTGGGAAAGGTGGTGATACGGATGGTGATATGTCAGGAGAGGAAGGTGGTGATGCTCCAAACAGATCTAGAGGAGAGGTAGGTGATGACGGGGCTCAGGGTGCTTGCATGATCTTGCGAGGAGTATGTATTCTAACACGACATTTGGGTGTGTCAGGAATGGCCTCATGAATGGTTCCGGTTCATAGGGCCGGAGGACCCTAACTCGACGGCCTCAGAAGACCTGAGGTGGTGGTGGAGAGGTTTCTGCTCCTGGTGCGGGGTTCCATTCCCAAGTTTGGGCAATCCAATCATCGGAAGATGGGGAACCGGGGTTGCCAGTTGATATTATGGGTGATATTGGGGGTGTAGAGAGGATTTCTATACTAGGTGCAGGTAGCCATTGTTGGGATTCTAGATACTGGTCGCGTGTCAATGGGGATGAGATATGTGCTTGTCTAGCTTGCACATATGGGTTATTTGACGACGGTGTATACACTAGCACCACTGCAAATGATACAGCCGGAGTAGGAGCTACTTCACCCTCCTCGAAGGGTTCCGTTTCGCTAGTTCAAACTCTTGACATCATTGGAGTCAATGTGGCATAGGGCATCGGGGTCATGGTTAAAGATAGGGTATCTTCAACATCTGCCTACGATGAGGAGGAGGTGCAATGTGGGGAAGACATAGTATTGTAATAACCTAGTTATTAATAAATATCAACTTATATAATCATGTAAACTTTGCTAAAAGATAACCCGGGGTATGGTGTGTGCAACATCTTAAAGAAGGTGTTGAAAATACGTAGGCACGGAGGGCTCGCAGGGTGCGGTGTAAACTGGTCCGTTTTGAAAAATGTAATATAGTCCAGTGTTAAAAATACACTTGGTTCTCTATAATTTTGGCTCTGATGCCAATCTGTAACACCCCCAAAATTTCATAATCACAGCGGAAAACTAATTTTTGGTGTTACGGGGAGGATCACAGTCATGATCATAGAAAACGACTCAAAAGAGACATTTTTAAAACTCATTATTTATTTAATTCAAAATGCAAACGTTTCCAATGTTTCGCAAAATAAAAATAACAATAGTGTGGGTGATGACTGATGAATTTGTTTACACCAATGACTCTTGGTCAAGATGCCCACTCCTTGCCTTCAATTCCTGCTTCAATTACCTGGGATAAACATGCTAAAAGTCAACAAAATTGTTGAGTGAATCCATAGTGTTCGTAATAATAATCATTTGAACACAAGGTGTAATCATTCAAATAAATCAGTATGTATATTGCCATAAGTCTCATGAACTCAACATTAACGTGTGTGTTATAGTAAGAGTGCCCTCGGTGTAGGAGTTTGCCATTCTCCTAGTATAAGTCAAATAGTGTGCATTTAGCTATCAATCTGGCTAACACAAGGTTATCTATCGAACTAGCTCAAATTGGTTGTCAATTCCCAACAAATCTATTCACAATATTTGCGTTCACTCGCAAGTGACTAAGGTTCATGATAAGAGGGGCTTTGTAAAGGGGCAACATAGTGTCTTATGCAATAACATTCAGGATAGCATACATAAAAATACTTGTGTTTTATTTGTAGCATGTATCTGCTCACGGGTTTGTAAAACATATTAAATGTGGGACTATGAACTCACCTTTGTTGTGGGTGTGTGTGTGTAAGCAACTACATATAATATCAAATGCAACTCAGAAACGGCTCCAACACGTAACCTGGATAATATAGGAAATATCAGTACTGGGAGGTGTGGGTGGTTTGTGTTTGTGTATAATGTTTGAAGTTCAAAAACATTATATATAGTAATTATTTGCCCTTATGTGTGTTGAGCATAACATATAGACACGACGCAAAATTTTATGTGGTTGAGTGTTTAGGTTGTGTGGTTGCTTATCATACCTCAGTGTTTTTATTAAAGTTGCTTAATAAATCTTCAAGTTTCCATAAATTTACATTTCAAACCATAATATTTTCATATGTGTCAATTAAATGTAAAGTTTTCTAAATTTCTCACCTTTTTCCTTTTGAATTATCAAAGTGTCAGTTTTGGCACTAGTTTATAAGAATTTACATTTGTGGTCCTTAGACTTTAAATAAGTTACATTTTTAGCTCATATGTTACAAAAATGACATTTTAGTACCTTGGATTCATGGATATTCCATTTCTGACTTTAGTTTACCAAAATGACAGTTTTGGTACCCATTTGTGGATATTTTTACATTTAGTCTTTAAACTTATAAAATTACACTTTTAGTCCTTGTAAAATAAAAGTATAGTGTTTTAGTATTCAAAATATCTAAATGTTCAATAAATACCTTTTATATACTGAATATACTATTTTGGTACATGGTTTTTTGTTTTTACAATTTTGGTCCTTGTAGTTATGTAACTTTTCAAAATTAGTCCTTTTAGGGAATAATGTTCATTTTAAGTCCAAAACCTTTCAAATTCACACATATGACCCAAAATCATTCATAGATTCTGTTTATATCCTCAAAATATATTTTTGACAGTTTCAACCCATATATTTCATAGTTGATAGTTTCAGTCCTTCTAGTTTGTATATTTTGCATTTTTAGTCCAAAATACATGTTTAGCTTATGATCTCATTCCTTTTAGCTTATTATACTTCCAGAAGCTTAGGAAAGCTTGGGGGAGCTTATTAGGGTCAAAATCTTATTTTTACGTCTAATGGGCTTTAAGCAAAAACATGCGGCCCAATAACATTTTTACGGGTCAACTGGGTTTGAGACTTGTTGGGCTAATATATGGGCTTATTATGGACTATATTCAATTTACAAAACAACTTATAAAGTGCTTAAACGCAAACTGCTTATTTAAGCTAATGAGCCTTAAGGCCCGTTTATGGTTTTTGGTTCAAACTACAAAAAGTACTCAAATGCTTTCTCAAAAAGTACTCAATTGTTCAAATTTATGTGGATGATATCATTTTTGGTTCAACCCACAAAAAGTACTCTAATGCTTTCTCAAAACTAATGAAAACAAATTTTGAAATGTCAATGATGGGTGAACTTACGTTCTTCTTAGGACTTCAAGTTCATCAATCACCCCATGGTATTTTCTTAAGTTAGTCCAAATATGCTCTTTATATTTTAAAGAAACATGGTATGACCACATGTTACACCTATAACACTCCAATGGCATCAACCAGTAAACTTGATTACATAACTTGATAACTTAAGCCTAAAGATAAATGATAAATGATCCGATTTAGGAGGATCAATACACATGGAGTATTAATTACAATACATAACTTGGGGGTAATAGTTTTCTTTGTTCCCCATTTCTCCATAATTATAATACTACCAAGAGTCTCAATCATCTCAACTTTATATATAACTTGACTTACCATCATGTAATTAATTAAACAATTAACAAGGTTTTAAACATATATAAATAACAGATGTGGGCTAAGGAGATGTGGGTATAATATTTTTTTTAGTGGAGTGTAAACATGATCAAAAAGATAGGCTCAAAGGGGTGTACTAGGCATGTATTGCATTAAAATGAGTGTAACAAAAGGGTAAGGGCAATTACATAACTGATGAAGTCAAGTAATTATAACAAACATAGGCTAAACGGGGTTATATCCAAATAAATGTTATCAATTAGTAAATCCTAATCATATGAATGTGATCTCAATA
Source organism: Chrysanthemum seticuspe (assembly GCA_019973895.1). NCBI lineage: Eukaryota > Viridiplantae > Streptophyta > Magnoliopsida > Asterales > Asteraceae > Chrysanthemum > Chrysanthemum seticuspe. The sequence goes on along the minus strand of BPTQ01000008.1, from coordinate 159,999,397 downwards.
GCGGTCTCGGATTCCATCAACTAAAGCAAGATCTAGTATCTAATACACTATCGGTACACTAAAGCATTAAAGTAATGTCACTTTTCGGGTTGATATTTGAGTGGTAGGGATTTTGTGCTAGCTTATAAATCCTATCAGTGAGACACTTGAAACTAGTCACAGGTAAATGCCAAGAAATTTTTAAGTTGGTGCTAAAATTTTCTAAACAGATTACATTTCAGATAATTACACATTGTTATAAGAACAAAACAAATACAAATGCTAGAATAGTTTCTAAGGTTTCTTTACCCTCCCTACATATAAATTAAACATTGTCTCCAATGTTCTAATAAGTACCCGGAAAATAGTTAAACCAAAAAAGTAAAGAAAACGATAGAAACTAATACTCCCCTGGTTTGCTCGGTATGATTAAAGGATAATGATACAAGTTCCAATCTTCATCCAAGAAATATCAAGAGATCATCCTCATCCAATTTAAACCTGTAATCTAAGAAAAAGAACTATACACAGATATAAAATCGGTGAGAAATAATGTATATAATCGCATTGATTCATAAATTTATAAAACAAAACGTAAAAAAATAAAAAATAAATATAGAACTTGTAATAATGAGATAAAAACTTTGCATGAAATCCGAATTTTTAAAATATTTGGAATTTGCTCAAAAACAATTTTCAAAATTTAAAAAAATGGAAAAATAATTCTGCACGTATCTTAATGCCGTCACTTGTTAGGCGTGATGTCGTCAGGCATAGTTGACAGATTTTATTTGTTTTTTTTATGAAATTTTTTGGAAAACCCTGCAAATTAGAAGTCCAAAATTCTACACAAATCTATAAAACACAAAGACACATATTTGACACAAACAAATGAAAGCAAATAAAAAAGTGTGCATTAGAATCGATTATGAATCATCACACGTTCGAATCATTGTCTAAAAACCGGATATAATCCTCCCTACACTTATTTCATGCAAAATACCTTTATATGAAATTGAGGTGAAATCAAAAACAAAATAAAGCATGATTACAAGCAAAATTCAAAACATGCAAATAACGAATAACCAAGTTCAAGCACACAAAGATACGAAAATAAAAATGCATAAAATTATAAATAAATGAAATACAAGCATAGAAATTAAACTAAAACCTTCATCTAAACTACTTATTACAATAACCAAATTTTTCAAGACCTAGAAAAGATAACTTATCTAAAACATAAAAAGATAGATTGTTCATAAAACAATAACCACAAAATCATCCATCCATGTAGTTTGGGGATTTTATATATTGGGGATCATAGCCTGTTGGTTGGGGTCCCTCATACCCAGAAGATGGGTACTCACTTTTTCGATCGGGGAAGGGGTCAATCTGCAGATGAGGGCTCAAGTGATCACGCACAGAAAGATAGATTATCTGTTGAACTGCGTGATCATACATCTAATCAGACCGCAGGCTATTCCGAGTCATTTAAGAGTCTATGGGACTCCAATGAACGTCCTACTAGGCCATCCATGTCCCTTGATGGCCTTTCCAGCCTCCAGTACTCACATCCGAATATGCATCAGCTGAATCACATGCTCCATCATCTTGATGCTCCTGCTCATCCTCCTTGACCTCATCATCTTGAGGAAAGGGGATCTTGAACGATAGGGAACCACTTAAATACTCTCAGAATAGACTTTGAAATTACATGCACACCATTTTCGGATCTCCTCCAAATGGTAGTGACACTAGTCTTCATGCTCAAAGCGGTCTAGCAATCAGGAGTCTGAATATCACAAGATTTGGCTAACCTCGTAACATATATACCACCGTAAATCAAGTATGTCTCCTATCTGCAATCTGTAGTCCTCAAGTAGGAGGCCAACCAAAAAGGGATGTTACAGTAAACATCCGGAGCACGGATGTACTATAGGAAAAAATCTAACATCATGATACGGTTAGTAGAATCCCTACACCCTAAAATGGATGTAGCAATGCAACGATGTACCAACGCCACTCGCAGGTCCCGGATGGACATAGACGTCATGCCTCCAGTCCCTAAAATTGCCATTCCCAATAGACGGCCATAAATTCGACATAAACGAATCCACCTTCACATTCAACCCTTGATGCAACCTATGACTAAACCCTACAACATTTTCCTCCTCCTCTATGTATAAACCAACTCTCCAACCTATGACTAAAGCCTACAACCTAGACTAAATACCTCTCTCAGTTACACTGCCCCTACAAGTACCTACACCCATATCAAAAGTAGCAAAGAACTCATGCACTAACTCACGATAGATGGGCTCACGGATATGGAAGATTCATTCCCATTTAGGGCCTATGAAAGGGTCCGTTTAGAAATTCTCAAAAAATGCCCTATCAAAGTTATGCTTGGCCATAAACCTCTAATCTAACATGGTGCCCACATGATTGGTTTGGTTAATGAGGACATTATACCATTGGATGTGGGAGGCATTCGAGAAGATTCTGAAATAGCGTATGGTTTCCATTATATCTTCTAAGGTATTAGAAGATTGTTCCTTTGAATTCTTTGATCTCTTAGACATATCTTGAAAAACAGAAAACATGAAAAAAAAGAAAAGAAGGGCCATAATAACAATCTGACAAGGATGTCACACTGTCAGGCCTAAAGGCTGACACTGTCACAATAGCTAAAAATTTAAAAAACGAGAAAACGAGGGAAAGAGCAAGCTTATTATCCACTTAAACCTATTTTCATTCACCCTTATGATGGCACCCACAAGTTTATATGTGAAAATCGAACATAAACCCCTATTTGAATCAAAAGGAGTTAAACCCATTCATTCTGAACAACAATCGTATTAAAATATTTGAAAATTTAACCAAAATATTGTTGAAAAATTGCTATTATACGAAGTCTTCTCTTGTAAGCAAGAGGGTTGCTTACGGAGAGCTCGAGAGTGAGTTTGAACTAAAGATCGAAGGATATCTCTAGACCCTTTGTGGCAAGGTTTCATTTCATCTAAGGTTGTATATTCATCTTCCAGGAATTTAGTGATCTTTTGAATTTTTACAAAGTAAATGTGTTCAACTATGTGGAAAATTAGAAGGGGGTTGAATAGTTTACCGAATAAAAACTTTGTTTTGAAACTTATTGAAAGATCAATTGATATTGATCTTAGATATGTTAGTGAATAATAATCAATATGCAAGTAATATATATAAAGAGTAAATAAGGAAAGAAACAATCAAACCACGACAAGTTGTTTATAGTGGTTCGGTCTACAAGGACTCTTTTTCCTTGCCCTATTCCACTCCCCGAGTCTCACACTCGAGAGTTTAACTTCACTAGTCAACAAGCTCCTTTCACCGCCGGAGAAACCTTTACACTTCTCTTACACACTATTTCCGACACTAAGCTAGATGTCGAGTTCTTTTCCAAGGGTACAACCACTCCCACACACAATGTATTTTAAGGACTAAAATACTAACGACTCACACTCACAAGTTTATGATGGCTTGGTACAACAATGATGTATGAACAAGACTAGATCATACAACAACAAAATAAACAAGACTTCCAACTATTCGTTGAAGCTTGAATATGCCTTGATCTTCTTTGCTACAAAAGAGGATCACTATAATGATATGAAACTGAGTTAGAAATGTTAGAGAGAAGGAATGTATGCGATTATGCTAGAAAGGGATGATAAAAAAAACTTGGTTTGGCTTGCTATTTATAGCCAAAATGAACAGCAGTCACCACGGACCACGGACCCCATAAAAGGGTTCCGCCCGTGTATAATTTTGGTGCCGCCGGGGTCTGACAGCAAGATTACCAAAATCTTACCCAAGTCAACCAAATCCATCCAAGATTGTGTAAGATATGTAGAGTCCAAATCTACACAAAATATCTAGTGAAATCCTCTAGAGATTTCAATGATGCACCACATGATGTCATATGTTGTTTTCTATTTTTAGAAATATGTTAAATGTAAATACATAAGTAATATTTTGTTTTAAGAAACCAAAACATGCTTGATCTAAAAATGTTAACATACATTATGGTTTAGAGGCATATAAAAAATATGATTAATCAAAATGTAAATGCTTGAGTGATGAAGATATTATTTGAGGAAAAGCTTGTTTTAATATCCATTAAACTTGACAAGCATTAAGCTTTATTAAAATTAAATTTACTTTTGTCGTTAACAAAACTTAGGTAAAGATCATAAAATATAAATAACGTTTAATGACGATATTTGTATTAACAATCTCCCCCTTTTTGTTGAGGACAAAACATAAATTTTATTTTTATAAAAGATGTAAAGTTTGTACAAGAGTTACAAAAATATGAAATTAATTTTAGAACTTGAAAGATTTAGATAAAGATGATAATACTAGTTTGTCCAATTTAGACATGATGTTGACTTTTCAGAAAGTCAAAGTATGCAATTGACTTTTATAGAAAGTCAAAGTCCAAGTTCTATAATATTTCTCCCCTTTTTTGTCGAAACAAAAAGAAGAGGCGAGGCGGAATATGTAATGAGCCCGAGCCATTATCTCCCCATTGGCCAATGCTCCCCCTAAATTGGGTGCCAAGAGAAAGATACATGGGTTGTGAAAAAGTTACAAAAAAGATGTTAGTAATAAGCATCATCACACGCATTTCCAATCACCATGTAACAATTAACAACAATATAAGAAACACCATTCACTTGTTAAAATTTTCATGATATGAAAATCATGAAATGGAACACAATGATGTGTTAGTACATGAAGAAAATCCTAGAAAAAAAAATATAATCCTAGAAAATTAGAAAAATACAAAGAAAATCCTAGAAAAATAAAAATGCTTAAAAGATAGACTAGGAACCTCCTATTGAGGTGGTGGATGAGCAAGAGCATTGATTCGCTCTAGGATGTGGTTGAGGATGAACCTCATTTCATCTTGAAGCTCATGGACCATCACCCGGGTCCGTTTGCTAATGTGGGCGGTCCGCTCACAATTTGAGCAACCGTGTCTAGGAGGGTAATATGGTTCATTATTTTGTGGTGGTGGAATGGTGGAGTTGTTGGTGTTGGTGGTTGGAGTGGTGATTAGGGAGGCTAGCAAAGCATTTTGCATTTGCATGGTTTCACTAGGGTGAGAGTCCACCATATTGGAGAATTTGTGGAGATGGTGTAGCTCGGCTTCTATCTCCACTTTAGTTGGGTGATCATCCCACATTGATTCATTAATGTCCTCTATATGAGGAGGCATGGATGTTGGAGGTAGTGGATGATCCCCATATAAAGGGCCATGAATTTCCTTGTGAATAGGATGGAAAAGAAGAGGTTGAGGCCCTAACGGGGCGTTTGGGTCAAAGGATGGACGTGGAGACTCATGAGCTATTCGCTCAATTGTACCAAAGGATAGTAGTGGTGGTGGATTATTGGGCCTAGGAGGAAAGTCCTCCAAGTCCTCCAAAAATGGGTTTGGAGATGTAGGTGGTGTAGAGAATAGCTCTAATGGGATGAGAGTTCGAGATTTAGGAGGTGATGGTGACTTGAATAATTGGATAGGAGCCGGTGGTGGTGAGCTAGTAATGGGAGTCTTTGTTGGTGGTGGAGTAGTGACTACAATAGGTGATTTTGGAGGTGGTGTAGGAGTAGTCAAAGTGAGGAAGTTTTTATCTCTTATGGGAGATGAGATGGTTAAGGGAGAGGAATTGGAAGAGGAGCTTATGTTGACAAAGCAACATGGTCTAACGCTCATTCTAGCCGTTCTCTTGCAAGGTTTGTTTGATGGAGAAGACTTAGTCATTTTTGCTTAAGATTGTGCTAGTAGATGAGAAGAATTGAGAAGGTGTGTGGATGATCATCTTAGAAGCTCTTAATTTATAGGATTATGAAATTATGGAGAAATGTGTTTGGTTTGATGCTAAACCATAGAAGAAAAGAGGTTTCTAATGATTTGGAAGTGTTTTTAATGCTAGTCATATCACCTAAGTCAAGCCATACAAGAAGGATGGAGTGAAGAGACAAAGATATGCAATAAATGTGTTCTAATGATTGTAGGATCTTGAGAGTCAGATCACCCACGGATTACAAGGAACCAAATTTTTGGTTCCTTCCTTTATGAAAAAGGGTTCCTTGGGTGAATTTTTGGAATTTTTGAATTTTGGTGGGAAATGGATATCCTATATGTCTAAGTGCGTTAAACTAGTTCTAATATGGATAAAAACTCGTAAAAACTATCCTAGAAGAAAATTATGGTAATTTGGAATGTTGAAATAAGCGAAATTTAGAAAGTTACCTGCAGGTTCCACGACACCAATTTTTTACACAGGCGGAACCAAAATTTTGGTGCCGCCTGGTACGCCTGTTCAGGTTTGGCGGTACCTAAATTTTCAACAGACGGAACAAAAAAATTGGTGCCGTCTGATCCATGGTGATCAGAAATCTTCACAGACCCATTTTTTTTAACCATCGGGGACTATTCTGAAACCTGAAATTTTTCTTAAAACATAAGACATTAATTATTTCTAGTTAGGAAAATGGGTAACGGTTTTCACCAAGGGCTAACGATTTTCACATAAAAGTAGAAATGGGTAAAATTTGTAACACTCGTGTGCTATCCCCCTGCATAAACCGGTTAGTGTGCAACATTGTTTCAAGTTAGTTTATCATCCTACAAAGTAAAAACACCCAAATAGTATCAAATAACATTCTTTTTGTCTTGTTCCAAACACTCCTTAAAACCTCACTTATCCAACTTTTTGTAGATCTTTGTCATCATCCTTCCAAGGCACTTGAACATTCCCTTGGTTTGCTTGAACTCCGCCGATTCATTCTCAATCTCGGGAAGAGTTGCATAGTGTTAATACAAAAAAACCGTAAAAACGTTTATTAATATTTAGCGATCTCTTTGTGTTTTGTTGATAACAAATATAATGTTATCATAAGTAAAATTATAAGGATACATGTTATCTTTTGTAAAGCATCTACACATAGTCATTTAATACAAATTGTTGTAATAATTCATTTGTTGTAATAGTTTATTAGGATGGGTAAAAACCACAACCCATGACCCATACCCATGGATCATATCCATAACCCGTGGAGTTAACCCATACCCATTGTCTAGATGCATTGCATCTATTAGATATATTGTCTCTATTTAGATACCCATGGATCATAATCTAGGACCCATGACCCATAACCCAAAAACCCATGGGCAAAGAGGAGCGTCCCACGGATCCCCAAGAATACACTGGACGGATCCCTCAAGTGAGGGATCCGTGGGATCCGTGCAATAGTGGGAAGAAGTTGCATATAAATAGAGAGCCATTTCTTCATTTTTACTCGCCCCTCTTCTTACAAACTCTCTCATATATTCTTACACTCTTCTAACAAAAGATCACTTGATCTAGAGAGTTGTTCTTCTTTCTTCTATTTTGATTCTCATATAGGTCCTTCTCTAAGGCGAGATCATGAGCATTCTACAAGTCATCCAAGCAAGGGGTCCTTGATTGATTTGTTCCTCCATAAGATTTCTGTAGCAAAGATCTTGTATTTCATATTTCACATATTTTTTGTGTTATAGTAGTGTTGGTTTGGTCCTCCGTGTTACAGACTCGCTATTTAGCTTTGTACCGGAAAAACGTGTAAGAAACGTTGTGAAGGCTTCTCTACCAAATTGAAGGAGTTTGTTGACATAGGGCTTGAACTCTCGAGTAAGTGACTCGGAGAGTGGAGTAGGGCAAGGAAGGTGTCCTTGTAGCCGAACCACAATAAATCGATTGTGTCATTTCTATCCTTTACTTTACTTACTTTACTTGCATTACTCTTAGATCTATACTATCTCTACATCCATACGATTTCACATAACATTGAATCTAAATTTTTTTGAAACTAATTTAAAATCGGCAAAACTATTCACCCCCTACTAGTTTTCCACAATTGGGATCAAGAGCTAAGTTTATAAAAGTTTTAAAGTAAATGGTATTTTAAAAACTTTTCGATCAATATGGGTTCTAAAAATTACAAGGAAGGGCAATCCATGAAATGACCTCCACTACTTGAAACTAATGGTTTTATATATTGGAAAAATAGATTTGAAACGTATGTGAAGTCAAAACATATTGATCTTTGGTACATCATTGTTGAAGGCGATTTGAAGCCACTACAAAAGATGAAAATGGAAATTTGGTTAACACACCTCATGATAAACTCACCGATGATATTAAGAAAAAGCTTTCCAAAAATAGTGAAGCTAAAATGGTTTTATATAATGCTTTACCCAAAAAGGAATTCGAAAGAATTTCCATGCTTAAAACCTCTAAACAAATTTGGAATTCTTTAGTTGTAACTCATCAAGGTAATCAACAAGTTAAAAATAATAAAATTGATTTATTTGTTCAACAATATGAACAATTTTCAATATCGGATGAGGAAACTATAGATCATTCTTTTGCTAATTTTAATACTATTATTACATCTTTACAAGCACTTGATGAATCTTTTTCTAGCCGTAACCATGTTAGGAGATATCTAAGGGCACTTCCAATCAAGTGGAGATCCAAGGTGACGGCAATCGAAGAGTCAAAAGATTTGACAATCCTCACCCTTGTCGAACTCATAGGCGACTTAAAAGTCTACGAGCTTGTCCTTGCTAAAGACACGTCAAGCAACCAAATGATGACAAGAAAGGGTTCCGAAAAAGCAAAGATGACGAGAAGGCAAGGGATGATCGCGCTTGCTTTAAATGTGGGGGACCCAAACCACTTTATTAGTAAGTGTCCCAAACGTGATGAACAAAAAGCATTCGTGAGCGGTTCATGGGGAATGTGTTAATACAAATAAGCCATAAAAACGTTTATTTATATTTTACGATCTTCTAATGTTTTGTCGATAACAAACGTAAAATCATTTGAAACGAAACAAATAAAATACGTAAATGGTTTGAGCCAATAGTTTTCTGATGCAGTTTTTACTGACCAGGTTTTAATATTTATAAAGTCTCGTTACACCTATGGTCTACCCTAATGCACTAACGGGCAGTGTACCCGGTCGTGTGTAGTGTACTAATCGGTAAAGCCAAGGTCGTCCCAAGAGCTATGTGTGATGGATTATTACTAAGTCTAGGTGTCACTGATTAATAATAGTTTCGATAGGGATTTAATTAATTAAACTACTAATGCAGAATAAAGCAAATGAAAGAAAATAAAGGATAAAGGGAAATCAATAGAGAAGAGTGGTGATAACCTAGTTAATCCTCCTAGCTAGTTATGTCTACGTATACTTACTTCCAATTACTTTAGGTGGGGTCAAAGTCGAGAGGACAACATTTGGTCAATTCGCCCTAACCTATCAGCAAAGATGCCACCACAGGAGAAGTCAGGTGTCCCTTCATAAGTCCTGTTGTTCCTTGTCCCCTAAGCCAAGTGATTAAGTACCACTACATGCTAGATTTATAATAGTGAATGCCCGGCCGTTAGGAACTTAGACACGCACCCCCTAATTCTTAAGTTCATCCAAATGATAGGTGATCAGTTGGTCAAATCGCACAAGTAAAAAGGGTCGTCAGTTGGTCATATCTTACCCTTCCCGTCTCAGTCCGCTCACCTAGGGTCAGTTGGTCATATCTCCTAGGCAATCGGCCTCTATCGCCATTCAAAACTACCGAAACAAGGGTGGCTACCAATAAACTATGCATGCATACACTTAGAAATAATTGTACCGAAGTAAAGTAAACGCAAACAAAACAATTAAGGAATCATAACTAGGCCAGCACTAAGAGGTGCTTAGCCGCTCATATTAATCATGCAAACCAATTCAATATTCAAAGGTACGAAATACATGAATTGAAAGTAAAAGAAATATAAAACGCTAATGCCTATCGTAGGGGAGTGATTTTTCCTTTGGAGACAGCTCCGTATGCTCCTCTAGACCTGCCTTGAGCTTTTTACCACGTTCTCTGAGTGTTGTGTTTGGAATGGAATGAATAGAAATGCTGGAATTCGTGGGGTATTTATAGGCCAGATCTGGGTTACGGCGTAACCAATATAGGAGTTACGGCATAACCTTCTATTTCATCGTATTTTGCACTAGATCTGCTGGTTACGGCGTAACCTTAAGAGTGGTTACGCCGTAGTCTTCAATAAACTCGGTTACGTCGTAGTTGATGGAGTAGTTACGGCGTAAGTATTAGGGGAAATTGACACTTAATATTCAGGACTATATGATGTTATCATTTTCTAATACACTTACGTTTTCACATAAAACAATAAAACAAGTATAAGTGATTTTATGACTTAGTAATACATATGTACGACAACTAGTGTTTACATATTGAGTAAATATATACGTAACCAATATGTATTATAATGGGTATCATAAATGGGTAGAAACTTAAGTATTTGACCCATTGACCAAATACATTGAATGTAGTTGGGTATAACCCGAATTCCAAGACCCACACCCATGGAGCTTGACCCACAACCCATTGCATGACATCATGCTTATGTCATATGTGAATAATATCCATGACCCATGGTTTTAATCCATGACCCATTGTTTTAATCCATGAACCATGGACTAGATGCATTGCATCTTGTAGATATATTGTATCTACTTGGATACCCATGATCCATAACCCATGACCCAAAACCCATGGGAAAAAGGGAGCGTCCCGCGGATCCCAAGTAATACACTGGACGGATCCCTCAAGTGAGGGATCCGTGGGATCCGTGGAACAGTAGTTGTTTTTCTTCAATAAATAGTGAGCCATTTCTTCCTTTTGGTTGCCACTCCCACACATACTTCCCCAAGTATTGTAACCTTCTAACCACAGATCCTAAAGGATCTCTCTATGCAGTTTGTCTTTTGTTTTTGTGTGATTCTCTTGGTTCTTCTTAAAGGCTAGATCACCACTTCTTGAAGTCGAGCAAGCTCAAGTCCATGAGTTGCCATGCTTCGTCATCATCAAGACTACTGAGGTTCTCTTGTTGATACTTCTTTCTTCCTCCATAGAAGTGTTGTGTCCAAGGCATTAGTGAAGGATGCCGAAAGAGTCAAGATGAAAGCATTAGTGAAATGTGCTTAACGTCCGTGTCAAAAGCATTAGTGAAGAATGCTAAAGGAGTCAAGACGAAGGCATTAGTGAAAGGTGCCAAGCGTTCGTGTCAAGGGCATTAGTGAAAGATGCCTAGAAGTCCAATCAAGTGGCATTAGTGAAGGATGCCAAGGTCGTATAATCGATAAGGTGCATCGTTATACAAATAGTGATAGTTTGTTTCCAAGGATATTGATATCCTTGATGGTGTTTTAATAAGGAGTGGGTCTCCTTTGGGGTTAGGTGTAGTGTAGTGTTGGGTAGTTGTTCCTCCATCGTAATGGAACTTGGTACTTAGCCTAGTACCGGATAAAGGGTAGGCGACGTTGTGCTAGGTGTGGTTCTCCTTTGTGAAAGAACCCGGTGGTTAGCCTAGTACCGGAAAAAGAGTAGGCGACGTTGTGAAGGCTTCTCAACCATATAGAGTTGGTGTCGTGTAGTGATTACGAACTCTCGAGTAGGTGACTCGGGGAGTGGAGTAGGGCAAGGAAGGTGTCTTTGTAGCCGAACCACTATAAATACTCGTGTCGTGGTTATGTGCTTCTTACTCTTTATCTTTCATTACACATTTATATATCAATCTATCAATGTGCAACATACACATCCAAGTAGATTGACATAAGTCGATCTAATATTTTAAAACGAAGTTTTAATTGGTAAAACTATTCAACCCCCCCTTCTAGTTTTCCACAATTGGCATAAGAGCTTCTTTACCAAGTTTCTTATAGTATGTTGTACTTTAAAAACTTGATACGATCCGTGTATGTTTGAAAACTACAAAGAAGGAAATCTTTTAAATCAATTTTGTTTTTCTTTTTTTTTTCATGTTGGATATTGATAGATTATTCTAACATTTCATTTTCAAGAAATCTTCATGCTAGGATCTCTCCAAAGTCTTCATTTCTATTCAAAGAATAATGAAGTCAACTTTCAAGGAAGAACCTAAAAGTAATCACAATCTACTTACTCTAAATACAACTGATTACTTTAAAAGCTCATGAAGTATTTTCGGTCTCATGGTTTCCATAAACCATACCAAGAGCATAAAGGTATGTTTAGTTTTCATTAGATAGCTTACATCTACATGAATACGTTAATACCTTCTTTCATATTTAGACGTTCATAATTGTTAGTCTCTTTAAAGTCTCTTTCGCCACTTTCCCGACTTACTCATCATCGGGAATAGTATTACTTTTGATCTCGTCAAACTAACGCCGTTGTCACAAATGGATCATTGATAATTAACTTATCAAATCTCGTTGATCAAACATCTTTTCAATGAAAAACCCCAAAACTATTTTGTTCCATAAGCTACTTTATAACTTATCACAAAATAATGCGAAATACCCTTTTTCTATCTACAGTAGCCGGATCCCTCTAGTTGTACTAGCCGGATCCCTAATACAAGGGATCCGGGGGAACCGTGTGACAGAAACCAGCTATACGCCTTTCAAAATCAAACCTGCTCATTTTCCCTCTCCTCACAAAACATGAAACGACCCAAGAGCTGGTTTCATCTCCATAGGACTCCATATCCTCAAGCATCCATCTCTAGAACATCATTGACCAACCATGCCTAAAGCCACCCAACAAGACCACCATGATACTTTCCATTACCACACCTAATACTATCGTAAAGAGGGCTTGTCAAAAACCGATCGCAAAGTCTTCAAAAGAATTGAAAAACGACTTATCCACGAAGGTCGTGTGGTCAAGGAATGTGTGGAAAACTAGAAGGGGGGGGTTGAATAGTTTTACCAATTAAAACTTCCTTTTAAACTATTTAGATCGACTTATGTCAATCTATTTGGTTGTGTGTGTTGGATGTTGATAAACAAGCATATAAAGATATGTAATGAAGAGATAAGAGTAAGAAGCACAAAACCACAACGCAAGTATTTATAGTGGTTCGGCTACAAGGACACCTTCCTTGCCCTACTCCACTCCCCTAGTCACCTACTCGAGAGTTTGTAATCACTACACCAATCTCCTTATGGCGGAGAAGCCTTCACAACGTCGTTTAATCTTTTTCCGGTACAAAGCTAAATACTGAGTTCTTTCACACCAAGGCGAACCACACCTAACACAACGTCGCCTACCATTTATACGGTGCTAGGCTAACCACCGAGTTCTTTCACACCTTAGGTGAACTACACCTTCACAACGTCGCCTACCCTTTATTAGGTACTAGGCTAAGTACCTAGTTTCATTGCAATGGAGGAACTACTACCACACTACACCAACGACTAATCCCAAAGGAGATCTTCTCCTTTACAACATCATCAAGGACATCAATATCCTTGGATCTAATGCTAGTCTATCTAGTACATCGAAACACACCATATCGAATGTACATCTAAGGCACCTTTCACTAATGCCTTTGATTAGATCTACAAGACACCTTTCACTAATGTCTTTGATTAGATCTACAAGACACCTTTCACTAATGTCTTGTGTCTTCACTTCTAAGCACCTTTCATTAATGCTTCTTGTCTTGACTTCTAAGCACCTACCACAAGTGCTTATCCTATAGACGATAGATACCCTTCACTAATATCTTCGTCTTGACACTTGAGACATCTTTCACTAATGTCTTTAACACTACGCTTCTTTGAAGAAAGAAAGGGATCATCAACAAGAGGACTTCAATAGCCTTGATGATGAGGAAGCTTGGCAACTCATGGACTTGAGCTTGCTTGACTTCAAAGGTGGTGATCTTCCCTTTAAGAGGAACCTAAAAGATCACACAAAAATAAAACTACAAACATAGATCTCTTGGATCTATGGTTAGTGAGATTTAACTCAGGGGAGAAAGTATGTTAGAGAGGGGTGAGATATAATGAAGAAATGGCTCACTATTTATAGAGGAAAAACCTACTGTTTCCCCGGATCCCACGGATCCCTTCCACTTGGGATCCGGCTAGCACAAAGCTAGGGATCCGTGGTCCGCTCCTCTTTGCCCATGGGTATTTTTGGTTATGGGTCATGGGTTATGGGTTGATCCATGGTTTTCTTTCTAGATACAATGTACTTGGTTAAGTGGTATACATAAAACCATGGGTTATGGGTCAAAACCATTTGCTAGTATTTAACCTTTTTGTATATACTTGTATTTACCCAATTTAGCATACACTTAGTTTTTACCCATTTTGGTATACTTAGTTTAAGTATATGTTTAACCCAATATGTAAACACTAGTTGTTGTACATATGTATCTAAGTCATAAAATCACTTATACTAGTTTTAGTGTTTAATGTGAAAGCGTAAGTGTGTTATAAACCTATTAGTTCAAACCATTTACGTGTTTTATTTGTTTCCTTAAAATGATCTTACTTTTGTTATCGACAAAACATTAGAAGATCGTAAAATATAAATAAACGTTTTTACGGCTTATTTGTATTAACAGAATGTTTCCTTGAAAATTCCGACATTCGTCAAGTCTTCTCGGCAATCAACTTTTATTGTCTTCTTGATATTGATGAACAAATTTGTTCGGTTTTCATCTTTGAATTCTACAAAAGCGTTAGGATCATTCGAAACACCGATGATAGCATTTCAATCGCCTTCATCATCAATAAATGAAACTTCACTCTACCTCTCAACACATTTGCTCAAATCCTTCACATTCCTTATGAAGGAATTTGTATGTACTCTCAAGATTGGGCAATATCCACTCAATCTTTTGCTCTTGACTCCAAAACAATATACCATACTCCTCTTGATGAACCCGAAACCATTCGACACACTATTTTCAAAGTTAGAGCCGACCAATCCCGTTTCAACTGAAACAAAGAGCTCATTTACCGTGATCCCTTTCAAATGGAACTCTTCGAAATGCACCCCATTTTTAGAAAATGGGAAGAAATTCTTAGGGAAAACGTCATTAGCTTGATCGGTAACAAAGACCGTCCAAATGAATGTCTCGTACAAATGATCTATTGCCTTATTCACCAAAAGCCATTTAATCTCGCCTATTACATGGTGAAGAGAATGGTCGGGGTATTCAAAGTTGCCAACATGGTACTTCCATATGGTATGCTCCTAACATGACTCCGTAAGTATGTTAGTGCATTGCAACCATCTCCTATCAATGATGATCATTTCCTTTCCAATCACGTCATGGTACCTCTTACCAAACAACCTTCTAAACGGTTCATGGTCAATGGAAGAAAACCTAAGGCTCTCCCGAACTCCTCGGACGAAGAAGAAGAAGTAAATTTCAACCTCAAAGCTAACATCGACTTGGACCCCATTTCCTACTATCAACAACTTCCAATTCTCCCAAACGAGACCGCGGAATTCAAACAATTAAAGGGTATGATCCAAAACCTAGCTAACTATGTCATGAAGTCGGGAAAGAGTAAAAGAAAGGATTGACGAAAGAGACATTAGGATTATGTTTGTTTTTAAATATTTGGCTTATGTATGAATGCTTATGCTTTGTTTTAGCACACTAGTTTGTGTTAGTTTAGATATTGTCACTACTACTCTTATCTATGATATGATTTATGTGATATCATGCTTGTGTTGCTGTTCTTTGGTGTAGAGTTTAATAGAAATTAGTGTATATAGTATGATGCAAAATCTGCATTTCTTTCTGTGATTTTTCTAATCTGCAGTTGCCGGATCCCTGAGTTTATACTAGACGGATCCCTCCTTTGAGGGAACCGTGAGATCCGTGATAACAGATAAGCATTTCAGATTCCCACACATCAAAACTGCTCACTAGAACACTTCACACTAGCTAAACATAAGACCTTCGAACAACCTAAGTCTTCTTCAAGCATTAGAAAGCTTCACACTCACACACAGCTAACCTAGGATCAAATTCAAAGTGCTTTTGATTTATCATCTCATCAAAACTCACCATATTTCCGCTTCAATACTCACACATTGTTTCTCACATCCCAAAACACTTAGGAGGATATCTTTATCAATTTTAGGAAACTGTTTCTAGTCATCCTTATCTCAAAATGGGTCAAAAACTAGTTTTTCATTTTTCTTTACTTTTTAGGATTTTCTCAAATTTCTCTTGTGCCATCATCTGATTTCTAGGACTAATTGCCATCATTTTCCTATTTCAAAACAAATGGTTTCCTCCTCAAGCACTTAGTTAAACTTTCAAAAGTCCACTTTCCTACCCAAAAAAATCATTAAGTATCCTCACTCCTTATGGTTGATCATTTAAGACATCCACCACCCAAGAAATCTAAGGAAAGTCAAATCCTCAAGATTCATAGGTACTAGACCTTACAAAAAACATAATCATTTCATCACATCTCTGGCTGACAGACGGATCCCTGGTTTATAACCAGACGGATCCCTAGTGAGAGGGATCCGTATCTACAGAAAGCCTTTAATAAGATTTTCTTTCAAAATTAAGCCATCTTTGGTAAACTAAGCATCTTTAGTTACCATTTAATGATTTCCTAGAGCTGAGCAACACCTTAGTTGACCTTAGTGCATGCCTAATTCCCTTAGTGATAATGAATTTAATTTCTTAATTCAAATTCATCCTTTATAAACCAAATACTCTTGAGGTTAAGTCATCACTCCTACCTAATTCTCAAAAATTAGTAATTAGAAGCTCATATTGCATCCTCACCATCACTATGACTAAAGCACTTAGCAATAACTCCTCAAGCAAAGGTTCATCCAAAAGGAATGGTCATATGATTCATGAGATTTCATCCACCGAATCATCTCCCGTAAGAGATCTTAATGTTAGAATCCCACCTCAACAAACTTAATCAACAATTGCCAAGAGAACCGCAAGAATTAGGATTAGACCTTTTGGGCTAGAAAAGGGTTCATCAAGCTGTAAACCAAACGTACCTAGTTCTAGAAAATCGTCTAAGCCTTCATTCATAGAGCATAGACTACTCCCTTTCACCGAGCCTCTCTCTCACCCAATTCTCTATTCATTAGAGCATTCACCTCCGAGAACTTCCCATTCACCAACTTTCTCATTAAATAGGGAACCACCTACAACACCGACTAGTCCATCATTGGAAACAAGGAACCACCAAGGACTTGATCATATGGAGCAATTTCCATTACCACCACCCTCATTCTTAGTAGAATCTCATCCTACATTACTCAATGTAACCCCACCATCATTTGTAGAGCCTCCTCAAAATATCCAATCTTCTCCGGTTCTTAATCAAGATAATAATTGCTCTAATTGTCTAATCACCCAAGGACTTGTTCAAGAAGTACGAAATGAGTTGCATTTAATGTTTAATCATCTTATTGAAAGATTGGACCAAATCAACAAGTCTACTCATCCTTAGACTCAAGCACATTGTTTCTTCTTAAGTTTTGGTCACTTATTAGTATTAGTAGAATATGTGTTACATGGCTAAATCATTCTCTTAGTTTTAGAGATTTGTTGATTCTCTTATGTTTTATTGAATGATAGTTTATCTGCCATATTGTTTTGAGTATATGTTTGTTGCTTGAATACATATCTTAGTTTGATGTTAACATTATTTGGTACATCACCATTGCTGAATTCTGTTATCAGATAGACGGATCCCTGACATTTGCCCAGACGGATCCCTCCAAGGAGGGAACCGTGGGATCCGTGCAACAGAAGACCAATTTTCTACTAACTTGAGTCTTTTTTGCAGGAAATTATGCACTATATACTTGTTTTCTAACCTTTGTTTTGTAGATTTTCAAAATACACATGAAGACTTTGACACCCTAAGCTAGGAGGAGATTTGTGTCAAACAATACATTGCAAAACCATTTGCAATATAATCCTCATATGGATTACATTTCGTTACATCCCCTTGCAAAGTTGCAATCATCAAGGGGGAGCATTATCGTCACTAAAACGAAACCATTTGCAAACTTAGTTGCAATGCATTAGCTTAGTAGTTTTTATTTACTTGACGCCCTCACAAAGGGATGGACTCGTCAACGGGGAGTTAAGATGAGAACTCTTCCCGTCACTTGATCTCTATATTTTTTTCCTTTACATGTTTTTCTTAAAACATTGTGTTAGTTTCTTTTCGACGCTCTTTTTGTTTCGACAAAAAAGGGGAGAAGAGAGTAAAAACTCCAATTCGAACTTTTACGAATTTTAGTTTTTCCTTAAAATAATTTTATGTTTTGTCATCAACAAAAAGGGGGAGATTGTTAATACAAATAAGACGTAAAAATGTTTATTTATATTTTACGATCTTCTAATGTTTTGTCGATAACAAACGTAAAATGATTTTAAACGAAACAAATAAAATACGTAAATGGTTTGATCCAATAGTTTTCTGATGCAGGTTTTACTGACCAGATTTTAATATTTATAAAGTCTCGTTATACCTATGGTCTACCCTAATGCACTAACGGGCAGTGTACTCGGTCGTGTGTAGTGTACTAATCGGTAAAGCCGAGGTCGTCCCAAGAGCTATGTGTGATTGATTATTACTAAGTCTAGGTGTCACAGATTAATAATAGTTTCGATAGGTATTAAATTAATTAAACTACTAATTCATAATAAAGCAAATGAAAGCAAATAAAGGATAAAGGGAAATCAATAGAGAAGAGTGGTGCTAACCTAGTTAATCCTCCTAGCTAGTTATGTCTACGTCTACTTACTTCCAATTACTTCAGGTGGGGTCAAAGTCGAGAGGACATCATTTGGTCAATTCGCCCTAACCTATCAGCAAAGATGCCACCACAGGAGAAGTCAGGTGTCCCCTCATAAGTCTTGTTGTTCCTGGTCCCCTAAGCCAAGTCATTAAGTACCGCTACATGCTAGATTTATAATAGTGAATGCCTGGCCGTTAGGAACTTAGACACGCACCCCCTAATTCTTAAGTTCATCCAAACGATAGGTGATCAGTTAGTCAAATCGCACAAGTAAAAAGGGTCGTCAGTTGGTCATATCTTACCCTTCCCGTCTCAGTCCGCTCACCTAGGGTCAGTTGGTCATATCTCCTAGGCAATTGGCCTCTATCGCCATTCAAAACTACCGAACCAAGGGTGGTTACCAATAAACTATGCATGCATACACTTAGAAATAATTGTACCGAAGTAAAGTAAACGCAAACAAAACAATTAAGGAATCATAACTAGGCCAGCACCAAGAGGTGCTTAGCCGCTCATATTAATCATGCAAACCAATTCAATATTCAAAGGTACGAAATACATGAATTGAAAGTAAAAGAAATATAAAACGCTAATGCCTATCGTAGGGGAGTGATTTTTCCTTTGGAGACAGCTCCGTATGCTCCTCTAGACCTGCCTTGAGCTTTTTACCACCTTCTCTGAGTGTTGTGTGTGGAATGGAATGAATAGAAATGCTGGAATTCGTGGGGTATTTATAGGCCAGATCTGGGTTACGGTGTAACCAATATAGGAGTTACGCCGTAACCTTCTATTTCATCGTATTTTGCACTAGATATGCTGGTTACGGCGTAATCTTAAGAGTGGTTACGCCGTAGTTTTCAATAAACTCGGTTACGTTGTAGTTGATGGAGTACTTACGGCGTAAGTATCAGCGGCGTGGAACCTCAATTGACCTAATATAATTACGTCGTAACCATTGGGAAGAGTTACACCGTAACCATCTGATAAGTTGGTTTTCTGAGTCACGCAATAGTTACGGCATAATGTGAAAGACGAGTTACGCCGTACCTTTTTCAAAGTAGCATACTGTGATAAATCTTTAGATATTTCTCTTGTTCCACGTCTCTTTAGCTCCAATGCTCGTAATTTGCCTGAAATTGGAAAACAATGGAAAACAAGCGTAAATCCATATAAATGGTATAAATTACAAGCATTATCGGGGGAAATTGACACTTAATATTCAGGACTATTTGATGTTATCATTTTCTAATACACTTACGTTTTCACATAAAACACTAAAACAAGTATAAGTGATTTTATGATTTAGTAATACATATGTACAACAACTAGTGTTTACATATTGAGTAAATATACACGTAACTAGTATGTATTATAATAGGTAATATAAATGGGTAGAAACTTAAGTATTTGACCCATTGACCAAATACATTGAATGTAGTTGGGTATAACCCGAATTCCATGACCCATCCCCATGGAGCTTGACCCACAACCCATTGCATGACATCATGCTTATGTCATATATGGATTATATCCATGACCCATGTTTTTAATCCATGACCCATAGTTTTAATCCATGACCCATAGTTTTATTCCATGAACCATGGACTAGATGCATTGCATCTTGTAAATACATTGTATCTACTTGGATACCCATGATCCATAACCCATGACCCAAAACCATAGGAAAAAGGGAGCGTCCCACGGATCCCCAGTAATACACTGGACGGATCCCTCAAGTAAGGGATCCGTGGGATCCGTGGAACAGTAGTTGTTTTTCTTCAATAAATAGTGAGCCATTTCTTCCTTTTGGTTGCCACTCCCACACATACTTTCCCCAAGTATTGTAACCTTCTAACCACAGATCCTAAAGGATCTTTCTATGTAGTTTGTCATTTGTTTTTGTGTGATTCTCTTGGTTCTTCTCAAAGGTGAGATCACCACTTCTTGAAGTCGAGCAAGTTCAAGTCCATGAGTTGCCATGCTTCGTCATCATCAAGACTACTGAGGTTCTCTTGTTGATACTTCTTTCTTCCTCCATAGAAGTGTTGTGTCCAAGGCATTAGTGAAGGATGCCAAAAGAGTCAAGACGAAAGCATTAGTGAAATGTGCTTAACGTCCGTGTCAAAAGCATTAGTGAAGAATGCTAAAGGAGTCAAGACGAAGGCATTAGTGAAAGGTGCCAAGCGTTCGTGTCAAGGGAATTAGTGAAAGATGCCTAGAAGTCCAATCAAGTGGCATTAGTAAAGGATGCCAAGGTCGTATAATTGTTGAGGTGCATCGTTATACAAATAGTGATAGTTTGTTTCCAAGGATATTGATATCCTTGATGGTGTTGTAATAAGGAGTGGGTCTCCTTTGGGGTTAGGTATAGTGTAGTGTTGGGTAGTTGTTCCTCCATCGTAATGGAACTCGGTACTTAGCCTAGTACCGGATAAAGGGTAGAGGACGTTGTGGTAGGTGTGGTTCTCCTTTGTGAAAGAACCCGGTGGTTAGCCTAGTACCGAAAAAAGAGTAGGCGACGTTGTGAAGGCTTCTCCGCCATAAGGAGTTGGTGTCGTGTAGTGATTACGAACTCTCTAGTAGGTGACTCGTGGAGTGGAGTAGGGCAAGGAAGGTGTCCTTGCAGCCGAACCACTATAAATACTCGTGTCGTGGTTATGTGCTTTTTACTCTTTATCTTTCATTACACATTTATATATCAATCTATAAATGTCCAACATACACATCCAAGTAGATTGACATAAGTCGATCTAAATATTTTAAAACGAAATTTTAATTCGTAAAACTATTGAACCCCCCCTTCTAGTTTTCCACAATTGGCATCAGAGCTTCTTTACCAAGTTTCTTATAGTATGTTGTACTTTAAAAACTTGATACGATCCGTGTATGTTTGAAAACTACAAAGAAGGAAATCTTTTAAAACAAATTTTTTTCTTTTTTTTTCATGTTGGATATTGATAGATTATTCTAACATTTCCTTTTCAAGAAATCTTCATGCTAGGATCTCTCCAAAGTCTTCATTTCTATTCAAATAATAATGAAGTCAACTTTCAAGGAAGAACCTAAAAGTAATCACAATCTACTTACTCTAAGTACAACTGATTACTTTAAAAGCTCATGAAGTATTTTCGGTCTCATGGTTTCCATAAACCATACCAAAAGCATAAAGGTATGTTTACTTTTCATTAGATAGCATACATCTACATGAATACGTTAATTCCTTCTTTCATATTTAGACGTTCATAATTGTTAGTCTCTTTAAAGTCTCTTTTCGCCACTTTCCCGACATACTCATTATCGGGAATAGTATTCCTTTTGATCTCGTCAAACTAATGCCGTTGTCACAAATTGATCATTGATAATTAACTTATCAAATCTCGTTGATCAAACATCTTTTCAATAAAAAACCCCAAAACTATTTTGGTCCATAAGCTACTTTATAACTTATCACAAAATAATGCCAAATACCCTTTTTTTGTCTACAGTAGCCGGATCCCTCTAGTTGTACTAGCCGGATCCCTAATACAAGGGATCCGGGGGAACCGTGTGACAAAAACCAGCTATAAGCCTTTCAAAATCAAACCTGCTCATTTTCTCTCTCCTCACAAAACACAAAACGACCCAAGAGCTGGTTTCATCTCCATAGGACTCCATATCCTCAAGCATCCATCTCTAGAACATCATTGACCAACCATGCCTAAAGCCACCCAACAAGACCACCATGATATTGTCCATTACCACACCTAATACTGTCGTAAAGAGGGCTTGTCAAAAACCGATCGCAAAGTCTTCAAATGACTTGAAAAACGAATTATCCACGAAGTTCGTGTGGTTAAGGAATGTTTCCTTGAAAATTCCGACATTCGTCAAGTCTTCTCGGCAATCAACTTTGATTGTCTTCTTGATATTGATGAACAAATTTGTTCGGTTTTCATCTTTGAATTCTACAAAAGCATTAGGATCATTCGAAACACCGATGATAGCATTTCAATCGCCTTCATCATCAATAAACGAAACTTCACTCTACCTCTCAACACATTTGCTCAAATCCTTCGCATTCCTTATGAAGGAATTTGTATGTACTCTCAAGATTGGGCAATATCCACTCAATATTTTTCTCTTGACTCTAAACCAATATACCATACTCCTCTTGATGAACCCAAAATCGTTCGAGACACTATTTTCAAAGTTAGAGCCGACCAATCCCATTTCAATCAAAACAAAGAGCTCATTCACCGTGATCCCTTTCAAATAGAACTCTTCGAAATGCACCCCGTTTTTTGAAAATGCGAAGAAATTCTTAGGGAAAACGTCATTAGCTTGGTCGGTAACAAATACCATCCAAATGAATGTCTCGTACAAATGATCTATTGCGTTATTCACCAAAAGCCATTTAATCTCGCCTATTACATGGTGAAGAGAATGGCCGGGGTATTCAAAGTTGCCAACATGGTACTTCCATATGGTATGCTCCTAACATGACTCCGTAAGTATGTTAGTGCATTGCAACCATCTCCTATCAATGATGATCATTTCCTTTCCGATCACGTCATGGTATGTAGGATATTGGATTTCAAAAACACATCATAACATAATAATATTAGGCGTATGGTTTAAGAGTTAAGAGAGAGAAAGTAGAAGGTGGGAGCCTTTCTGGAGAGAGAAAGTAAACAAAGAAAGAAATGTTAGATTGAGTGAAAGGTCGAACCCTCTACCTTGGGAGGTAGAGGGTATTTATAGTTACATACTACACGTCCGCCTTCGGACTGTGGATCAGGCATACAGTGGGTAAAGACCCATCCGTCCTCCACGGTGTTGTACTAAACTAAATAACTAATAAATAACGTAATGTCTATGAGTTAACATATGCTAGACTAAGGGAGGTCACCCCATGATTTACATTTTGAATCCTAACATTCTATCTTTGACTTTATTCTCGAGCTCGTAGACTTCAATTCTTCAATGTCCGCAGTCTTTGTGCTTTTGTAGTGATTCTTCAAAGTCCGCATATTTTTACTTTTAGTGGAGGTCTTTGTGCTGATCCACGTTTGGTGATTCATTAAGCTAGGTTAGAGATCATCAGCCACAACAAATCTCAGGCTCATCCATTATCGCATCACCATTAAGTGAAGTTGTGACTTTCGGACCGACATGCTCACATTTTGGATCATGATATCTTCTCATCAGAGTTGCGGAAGATTTTGCTGACTCATAATATTTCCAGCATTGTAGCAGAAGCGTGGATTGAAAATATCAGAGTCAGTTGATGAAGATATGCACTTATCATGATTTCTTTAGATTGTGAAAGCGATGTGTGAGCATGCGGCTATGGATTGACTCCTCAATTCTGATCAGCTGCAACCGTCCAAATGTACCTGCAAACAACAGTTAGCAATAACACACAAGAAAGTGTCTTTGATCACTTTCGTTGGAATTGAGGTGCACGGCCCACGGTTCCCCGTTGATCAGTACAAGTACTGCTTGTGATCAAGTATAATTCCGAAGAATCTCCTTGACAGGGTTTCGCAGCCGTTCTAGCTGTTCTCAAACCGGAACGTCTTAAAGAAGACAACACGGAGTGAGTGAACCAGCAAATTGAGATTTACTGATTGATTAAAAATGATTTGAAAACAATCGTGTATTGCTTGAAGAAAGAGTTTTGCAATACGACAAAGGTTTTATAAGATAAATCAAATTTCAATCATAAATACCCTTTTAATTTTGAAAACTTAATACACAGTCGATGTGCTATAGAAGAGAATTTTTGAGCACAACGACCGGTTTTTCAAAGGTATCCGTCAATCCTTTTCATGGACCAAGATTGATTCACGAGTGAATCGCCCCATCGTTTCAATCCAGTTGTCACAAGCTTGATCTTTAGAAAAGATCTCACATGTCACCCACCAAGAGCTTGTTTGATGTTGGCTCTAGAAGGATTTCCATCTTCATCGTGAATATTTTCATATCACTCGGATGTTCTGGCAATACCACAAGGATAAAGCGTAGGACACTTAATATATTCTTACTTTCCACATTGTGTGAAACAGCAAGTCTTCATTAATTTTGTGTCATAACGAGATATTGTAGATGATCTCTTGGCTCTAGACTTAGTTGTGCACATTTGGTTCCTATGCCGGAGACTGGGGAGAGGGTCTCCTTCTTCAATATCAACAATCTCTAAGAGAAAGTCGATAGATTATGTAGGTTCCCCATGAGAATGAAGCAAGCCCTTTTAAGAGAAACTTGATTAGCTTAGGAAGTTTAGTGCAGTGCGTCACTGGGTCCATGACGTCTTGTGTTCAATACCAGTGTTACCTTAGTAACAACCAGTAGCATATGTATTGAACCCGGTTACTGCCCTAAGGTTGAATTATTGGACGGCTATTTCTTTTCACCCTTTTCACATTCAGTTCTTTTTCATTCTTCAACCCCTTCAGTGCTTACTGTGACTTCATAACTAGAACCTTGTTGGGTTTATTCCAGTACTAGCTCTGTCTCAGTCCGCACTCTTCCCATATTCTCATTTTCTCTTTTTTTTTCAACATTCCTAAGGACTCTACACTATCTAGTGGATTGTCCCTGGGAAGATCCCTCCGGTTCTGGCAGATCGTGGGAAATAATACCTAACCTCACCATCCTTATAACTCCATGCCTAAAGTAAAATGGTCGGTCTTTTGGTACAGTTCATTCTTCCTTGAAACCAATTGAAAAATCATTTGGAAAATCAATCAAGGTACTTGTGATACGAGATCAAAAAATTTTGTACCTTAATAGTTTTGATCATTTAGAAATGCTCCCCCTCAACATGTGCATATGATTTATAAATTGTTTAGCACATGGAGGCAAGAGTTCTTTGATCACAATTTCCTTAGAAAAAGCCTTTTGATTTTCTTGGTAAATTCTCCCCCTCAATATGTGCTTTGGATATTTGAAATCATTTTATCACATAGAGGCAGGAGTTCTTTAAAGTACTTCCACGATCACGAAATGCCATAGAGAAACCATTAGAAAACTTAATCAAGGTACTTCATAAATCACTTTAAACAGCTTTTGTACCTCGATAGTTTATTTTCTTTTGAAATGCTCCCCCTCAATATGTGCTTCGAGATTCGAAAGCGTTTAGCACATACGAGAGAGCAGCCTGCACAATTGAATCAAAACGATCACCTTTTATCAAATTTCATTATTAAATCACAAATTCTCCCCCGATCAAAAATATCAAACCCTTTGAGATTTTGGATCTCAAGTGATTTAATTAGGTTTAGAAAACATGGGAGAAAATGTGGTCAAGTTTAAATACTCATCTTCTTTTTTTGGGTAAATGCTCCCCCTCAACATGTGCATTATGTATATTGAAATCGTTTGACACATGGAGGCAGGAGTGCCTTTGAAGGACTAAAACCAATTCCATTAAAACAGATTTGAGATTTAAATCACGATCTCTCCCCCAATCAAAAATTTCAAACCAATTGAGATTTGTGATCCCAATTGATTAAAATCATTTAGAAAAGTTTTAGGGGAAAGACGTGGCAAGATTTAATTTTTGAAAAGTGACGGATAAGGACCATTTAAGACATTAAAGATTGTTAGTGTCAGGTATGATTGTTTTAAGAGATCTTTAAGTAAAATAAAACAATTTCACAATCAAACAAGAACAGAAAAAATTTCATTTTGACAGATCCTTGAGTTTTAAAGAAAATCATACCATGACATAACATTAAATCTTTAGATCACCACATTTTAACGTACAAACGGACTTGATAGATGAAATATCGTTTGAAAATATTTAATTTGAAATCACTTAAGATTTGACAGAATAAAGTCCGGTTGATTTCAAAACTTTGAATCCGATTTATTTTCAAAACAATATTTTTCCATTTTCAAAACAATATTTTTCAAAGTTTTAGAAAAAATGGTATCATCACTATTATCCCTGCACAAAGATAAGTTAGGTGGTTAAGCTGCTTTTGTTGTTGTTGCTGAGGGTTGGAAGAAAACCGTCTGCTGATGCAGTGTGACTTCTTACGTTGCATTTTTTCATGCCAACTGAGGGCAAATTAAGCTCCGTTTCTTCATTTGATGATGAAGAAAACCATCTGCAGATGCAGTGAGACCTCTTACGTTGCATTTTATCATGCCAACTCTCCATTGAAGTCAAATTAAGCTCTGTTTCTTCATTTGTCAACCCAAGATATAGTTACCCTTTCCTTTCGGCATCCAATCATCTTGTATTGTGGGATCCGGATCGGGAACGGGAACATTCTATTAAACCTTGTTATCTGCATACGTTAGTGAACACAGATAGACATATATGGTGGTCGACAACACCCAAATAGCAATCGACTAATAAAAGTCAATTCAACAAAACAATCAATTCATATAAGGTATGGGATTTATGTAATTATCAAACTCTAATCATCTAATCCTAAGAATCATATCCTAAATTCCTAGTCCTTCGACATAGGCAAATATCATTTTTAATTAAGCACGTAGGATAATTAAGAAAGCCCGTTAGATGATATAGATTTGAAAACATTCTCCCCCTCAATCAATGACTTATTTTTCTGGAAAGTTTTAAAAGCGCTGAAGTCATTGATTGAGTTTTCAATTTTTTGCGAAAACTCTGAATCTGGTTGATTTTTCAAGCAACTCATTTACCACCATTTTAGAAAACATCAAATATATTTCTGAATAATTTTAGACGGAAAAACATTTGTGTAGGAACAGCAGTCCTTCGACATACTTTCCTCATTTTGTGTTAGGATAAGTGCACAAAATATTTTGAAAATTGGTTTAGTGCAGCACTTTCCTTTCTTGAAGAACGGGTTGCTATCTGAAAAAATAGCAAGCCATGGTTAAACCACGGGATACAGTATGAAGTAACTGCAAGCCATTTTTTTTGAAGCCCGGGTTACAGTCTGAAATAACTGCAAGCCACATTTTGAGACATGTTTAGAAAGAAATATTTACACCTCCTGCTCGAACTTCATCTATGGTCCCCGTGCCATTGTTGAATGACATTTCTAAGACCATAGATGTTATCGATACCAGAAGACATATCTTTGAAGAACAATAGTTTTTGGTATTTTTTCAAATTTTCTGATTTTTATGGGTTTTTGTAGGTTTTAAATTTTTCTCTTTTCTTTTTGTTGGTTTTATATTTTTGTATTTTGTTTTACGATAAAATATGTACAAATAGAATAATAGTTTAAGAAGATGATGATACAAGTACCGAGATAGGGAAATCGATCAGCACTTTGTAGAAGAAAGAAATCAACATCTCTTAAACTTTCACCACCAAAGAATTCGAGGCTTCTAAGAAAATTGTCTGAACATGAGCCTTCTCAATTTGAATCTTTGGTAACTTCTCCCCAAACCGACAAACATCGAATAAAGTCCATTTCCCTATGAAGTAGAGTTGAAGACAAAGCGGTCTCATTGAATGAAGCTCAACACCCCAAAGAAGATGAAAACACTGAAGTAACAAGTTGAAACATGGATTATCGCTGCGGTTATCAAAACAGTAATAAATGATTAAATTCGAGATCACATGAACTTGTTGTGCATCTCCGATGTACACATTACTCTTCGAGATTGAGCAGTTGTCTATTTAGGGGAACCATATATCAACATCTTCATTTTACCAAGTGCATTCCAGTTATCTTCCATATAACCAATCAGCCCATTATGTACACAAGTACCCAACCAGAGTAGAAACAACGACATTACAGTAACTTTATCATCGGAATCATCATTACACTGTGTACATGAAACACTAACCGGAAGAACTTTATAATAAGTCATGTAGAAGATGTCGATAAGCAATATCATCTCACGTTCCAAATATTCTTCTCATATTTCTTTCTACTGAAGGCTGAGTTAACACATACCAAAAGTATCCAGAGACCACTTCCTCCTAAATGGTTGGAATAACACACCAAAGGCTATGAGTAAACACTTAGTTTCTCTAAGGTTATGACATTTGTCTTTCCCGGGATTACTTCAATAGAGAAGAAGTATTAGTTTTATCACGTGTACTTATTGTGTGTTTAGATGTATGTCTCCTTCCCCCTTGCAGGTTTTGATACCTCAGAAAAACAACAGATTATACATATCAAATATTCTTGAAATAGCGAAGAACAACAATTAGCTCAAATGAATCCTGTGAGAATCAACTGCTAGAGAAACTCTCTCTGACTATCTTTATCAAACCATATGTAGACAATTTGAAGTGACCCCTGATGAAGAATACCCGATATACCAAACTTGAAACTGAAGTCAAATTCCCACATTTGTATCTTAAGCTTGCACTTAATAATGGAAGAACAGTGTTGAGAATTTGTGCTTCAAGCAAATTTCTAAGTACTCACTACTCAAGCAAAGTATGAGACATTAACACCTCTTGCGATTATCCACACCGTTATATGCGTGTGACACTGAGTAAAACAACGTAACTCCTAATAGTGATAGTTAACCAGGTCTTCAACCATCCACCTCGACTGCTGGTAACTAGATAACCCAAGACTTCAACTCAAATTCTTAGGCCTGAGCAAGTTATCAAATAAGAATACGCCTTTGTGAATGTCAACTTCAACATCAAATAAGTGATAAATGAGTAACTTCGAAGTAATCAACTTGTGTCAAATGTCCAACACGTGAATAAACATACAATCGGATGAACAATGACCCACTGAATGAACCGGAGCAAATGATTCCTCAACATCAATGCATTCTTCCTTAAGGTATACATGTAGAAACTGATCTGGAAGATTTACCAAAAATGTCTTCTAGCGGATGAGGTAGTCATTTTCCTTAATGTTCATGTGGTTGATTTATAGCGTGCACAATGAGAGGAACAATAATCCGTGAAGATTTGGCAAAGGAATACCAAAGAGCGGATCATTATTCATGAACGATAATCCGTGAAGATTTGGTAAAGGAATGCCAAAGAGCGGATCATTATTCAGTAGTGCAACTACAATTATCATGATAGTCATTATCAACGCCTTGAAAAGTAACTGAAGATAAGGTTTCTTGAGAATTCTGAGAAGTACTTCTTAGATGGTGAACCAGTTGAGTCAGTAGGAATCGGAGCATGAGCTTTAGAAGCTGGATGATCAACATTCGTTGGAGGTTGGAAGTACTCATCAAACATATCTTGAAAAACACTGAGTCACAAACAATGAATCCCAGTTATCCTTAGTAAGTGAAGCATTAGGCGTTGGAGGAGTGTCATCAAAAATCAAGAAATGAATCATTGCTAAAGAATATGAGCAGGTCTAATTGGGGATTAAATTTTGGCTTTTCAATCTCCCCCAATTAGTGCTCTCCCCTAAACTAACAAAGATTTTCAAGTGTTCTTCTCAACCCGGATTAAGAAGAAGTCTTTAGATCATCAAATGCAATTCGTCTTTAGTCTTCTAATCATGTAGCAGAAAATGTAGATTAGACTGTAGACTCGACCTTCTTCAAGATTGTCCGAATGGGGAAATAGACAGTTAACATCTTCTTCACACCAAAGGCATTCCCGTTAACTTGTAAATAGCAAATCCCCTTAATTAAAATCCCTCCCAATCAAACAAGAACAGAAAGATGTTCATCAAAGAAATCAGCCCAGCAACTAGAAGCACTTTGTCATTTAATCATAACAGCCCGTGTGAAGATGTCAACCAACGGCTCTTAGAAGAAACTACATGTGAAGATGATCCTATAAGAAGAAGCTCGGTTCTTACATGAGTTAGGAGCCGTTTGACCATATATTCTCAAATATCAATCAACCATGCAAAAAATTCACACTTCTTCTCCCCCTCAAGAATTGCATACGGAGATGCCATTCTTGATTAAACAAGTGATTATCATCCAAATGTATTCTATTCACACTTCTCCCCCGCAAAATTAGCACATGATGTCGCCATCTTCATTATATTGAGCAAGTGGAATAAGAGTAATTATCATTGGTCCAGTTCACTTGATGACTGAAGCGCATGGAAAAAGCATGAAGCATGTTGATGAGGAGTGTCGATGAGAATGGTCATAAACATGAAGATTTCTCTTCTTTTGAAGATAAAGTGCACAGAAGCATACACTTTTCTTTTCTGTGAAGTACGAGGCCTTAAGTGTTATCTGCAGACACCATTATGATGAAGTACGAGGCCTGAACTGATTTGAACAGACATCATAGCCAAAAGAATATCAAGATTGAGTTACTTAAAACCGTGAGTTATGAGATATCAATCCATTCGTATTCCATACTTTAAGCCAGTCCATGTAGTGAAGGATTGAAGTATCTGCAACAGAGTAAGGACTACTTGCACTAATATTACAAACTTGATTGCATATATTTTGGTTAGTGACATTAGTATCCAAACCCTTTAGGGTTTCACAGGCAACCTTGATTTTGTCATCGGTAAACAGCTTTCCGGTAGGTATCCACCTAAGTCCAGCATCCTTAAAAAATCTACCAGACGGCATCCACTTATGGCAAGGTCTACGATTGTTGATATTCTTATGCAAATTGGAAGACTTATCGTTATTCCTAGACTCCAAAGATTTAGAAGTTTGGATCTATCTAGATGAAGTTTTAGGTTTGTTTTGCATCATAACATGTTGAACCTTAGCCATGTAGGTAGTCTTAGTGGATTGTACCTTGGCATGTGAATTAGGAAAATGTTTCTTATGTGGAAAAGACTCATAATTTCTAGTTTTGTTTTCTACATGCTTAGCATTCTTATGCACATAACTACTCTTAGATGCACGCCAATCCCTAGTCTTTTGAGTGTTCCTAGGTAGTGGTTTACAACTACTAGCAGTGCCTTGAAATCTCATAGAATTCCTCACCCTAGGTCTTGCACCTAAAATTCCGTGTTTTCGAATCTGTGCCTTTTTCCTAGCTTTTTCTAGATAATAGTTCTTCCACAAGTCATTCATATCATATGAATTCTGGGTTTTAATGCTTGATTTTGACACTGTTTTCGAACTAATCCTAGAGGTGCTGGGAGTAGAAGTGGCTAACTGTTGAGAGTTAACGGAGCTAGAAGCCTTATTCTTAGGTAACTCTAGTGAAATGACTGGTTTTGACAAAACTTGTTTCTCATCAACTTGGGAGGCAAACCGTGTTTTTGAAAATTTTGGTCTTTCGGATATAAACGCAGTAGGCTGCCTAACAATGGACCGGTTTCTAATGGGATGAGAAACTGGTTTCCCCAAGTTTGATGGTTTTGTAAACTTAGTGTTCACACTTTTCCCTACAGTTTCCCTAAGCTCATTTTTTAAGGCAACAATAGCGAAACTCTTTTCCTGAAGTTGAGCTTTGAGTTCATCAATTTTTGCTATCAAAGAGTTTGTTTGCTCCATTGACTTAGTTCTAGCTTCTTTGACAGAGTCACTTAGTTCTATGTGATGCTTTCTCAAAGACTCATTTTCCTTTAGTAATTTGGCCACACAAATCGTTAATTCATCATTTCTCATTTGAATATCATCAATAGTATTAACATCAGAATTACTTGTAACCAAATTACTTTTCACATGCATATTAGAAATATGTTTCTTCAAATTGTTGATAGTTGACTCTTTGTCTTGAAGCTGAGCTTTCAAAGTGTTAATTTCAAAAATTTCACGGAATTCAGGAAGTTCCTTATTTTTACATGGTTTGTTAAGTTTAAAACTTTCTTCTTTACTCTATATCGCAATTTCAAGTGAAATGCAATGTTTTTCAAGTTTTGAGAATTTGTTTGAAAGTTCATCAAAAGACTTTTTGTCAACCATATCATTTGTTTTGAAATTATTAGACTCGTCCTCAACCAAGGAACATTTATTAGAATCATGTTCAGCATTAAGATCAGTATGTTTAGGTACATTAGCAGATGCACTATGTTGAACAGTTAAGGGTACCTAATCACATGACACCTGCTCAATTTCTGGTCTGATATATGCATCCACATCATGTGTAACAAGAATCACTGGACCGCTGGCTGTGTCAAGCTTATCTATCTCTGAGCCTCTGTATTAAGTGTCAACTGATCCATCATCTGGTGCTTTACCCGACTCATCATTATTTTTTGTCTCTGACATTCTGCATTCAGCAACACCCGATTCTTCAACAGATACATTATCCAACTTATCACAACAATCTCTCAACTACACCAGACACTCATCCACTTTTTCATCTATCTAAGTAACTTTCTCAATATACTTCTCCACATTATCCATGAGATGGATAAGTGTCTCTATGAACATGCTAATTTCCATTCCAGTGTGTTTCTTGAAAGACACTTCAGTCATGTCTTGATCATAATCTGATGTAAATTCCCCACTGATGACTGGCTGAAATTGTTTGTGGATCACCTGAAGTGCAGCACTGGAACTATCCTTTTGAACCTTTTCTTTATCAAGTTGTTGTTCCAATTGTTCTAAGTTCAAAAGCAAGTTTCTAGTCAGTGTAGGTAAATCCTGACGGAAGATGGCACTACATGTTCGATCCCTAATTGTGGACAAAAGTTGTACGAGGTGAGAGTGAAGTAACTGATAAGGTTCAATGTTACTTTCCATTAGCATGGAATTTTGTAGCCTAAACTGGTGCAATTCTCTCTCTTTAGATTCTGAACACGGAGATCTCACATCCTCATTGCTTAATTCAATCATCTTTAATCGATCAGTGTAGCATACATTATCATTGTTGTCCACAGTATCATACAGTTTAAGCACTTCTGAAATCACTGGGTCAGTAGAGTAAGACATGATGTGGTAGAATGCACGGGATTTTACAAGTCTATGTTTTAAACTGAGAAATAGAATCTTTCGCGGGATTTTACTAAAATCAAGACCAAACCGTTAAGCAATGACCAATGGAATGTGTTAAGATGACTGATGGATCGACACAATGATAGACAATTGTGGGTTAGGACATATGATTGTTTGTAGGATTAGCAGAGATGTTGTTTGGTTGAGATTTGGATTGGTTTATGCCCGTTTTTACCAAGAAATTTAGGTCTAAAAACATAAAAACCTTAATAACTTCTGTTCGGAGCGGATTTAGGCCTCGAAGATTGACCCAAATGAACTTTCGGCGTGCCATTCTCCTCGTTCTCACGGTCGTTTTGATGGATAGAACGCTGAAAACGGAGTTACGGTTCAAAAGTTATGGCCGTTTGAAGTTTTATCGGGAAAAGTCAACAAAACGCTATGAAGACAAGTCGCTAAGTCACCAAGTCGCGAAACACAAGTCTCTATGAACCAAGTTTAAACACAAGTCACTAACGAACCAAGTCGCTACACAGTCAAGTCTCTAAAGAGCAACTCGCTAAGGTCCAAGTCGCTAACACCAAGTCGCTAAGAATACTAAGTACAAGTGGCTAACAAACTTGAAAGCAAGTCGCTAACTTCACCAAGTCGCTAGCCGTAGTGGAGAATCCACTAAGTTGTACTATTTGTCGGCTTGTCTCAATAGACAAGTTGCTAGGACCAAATCGCTAACAATTAACACTACAACTCGCTACCTTTTACTGAAGCAAGTCGCTACGATGAAAAACACTACGAGAACCAAGTCGCTAGCAAGAAAAACTTCAAAAACACACTTTTCAATCCAAACCAAGCTCAACCACAGTGATTCAAGCTTACCAAATCAAAACCCAAGCACTTACAATGGTTCTAAACACAAAAGTACACCCAAAATTCAAACTTAAACACTAGAAATGATCCATATGATGCAAAAACCACTAAACTTTTTCAAACTCAAAAACCATCTAAAACCACTAGAAATCCAAGGATATGAAAGAGAGATGATCAAACCATGGCTCTGATACCAATTGTAGGATATTGGATTTCACAAACACATCATAACATAATAATATTAGGCGTATGGTTTAAGATTTTAAAGAGAGAAAGTAGAAGGTTGGAGCCTTTCTAGAGAGAGAAAGTAAACCAAGAAAGTAAGGTTAGATTGATTGAAAGGTCCAACCCTCTACCTTGGGAGGTAGAGGGTATTTATAGTTACATACTACACGTCCTCCTTCGGACTGTGGATCAGGCATACAGTGGGTAAAGACCCATCCGTCCTCCACGGTGTTGCACTAAACTAAATAACTAATAAATAACGTAATGTCTATGAGCTAACATATGCTAGACTAGAGTTGGGGTGACCGACTCTTCACTATGGATTTTACAATTCCTAAAATGGCACCTCTTACCAAACAACCCTCTAAACGGTTCATGGTCAATGGAAGAAAACCTAAGGCTCTCCCGAACTCCTCGGACGAAGAAGAAGAAGTAAATTTCAACCCCGAAGCTAACATCGACTTGGACCCCATTGCCTACTATCAACAACTTCCAATTCTCCCAAACGAGACCGTGGAATTCAAAAATTTAAAGGGTATGATCCAAAACCTAGCTAACTACGTCATGAAGTCGGGAAAGAGTAAAAGAAAGGATTGACGAAAGAGACATTAGGATTATGTTTGTTTTTAAATATTTGGCTTATGTATGAATGCTTATGCTTTGTTTTAGCACACTAGTTTGTGTTAGTTTGGATATTGTCACTACTACTCTTATCTATGATATGATTTATGTGATATCATGCTTGTATTGCTGTTCTTTGGAGTAGAGTTTAATAGAAATTAGTGTATATAGTATGATGCAAAATCTGCATTTCTTTCTGTGATGTTTCTGATCTGCAGTTGCCGGATCCCTGAGTTTATACTAGACGGATCCCTCCTTTGAGGGAACCGTGGGATCCGTGATAACAGATGAGCAGTTCAGATTCCCACACATCAAAACTGCTCACTAGAACACTTCACACTAGCTAAACATGAGACCTTCGAACCACCTAAGTCTTCTTCAAGCATTATAAAGCTTCACACTCACACATAGCTAACCTAGGATCAAATTCAAAGTGCTTTTGATTTATCAACTCATCAAAACTTACCATATTTCCGCTTCAATAGTCACACATTGTTTCTCACATCCCAAAACACTTAGGAGGATATCTTTATCAATTTTAGGAAACTGTTTCTAGTCATCCTTCTCTCAAAATGGGTCAAAAACTAGTTTTTAATTTTTCTTTATTTTTTAGGATTTTCTCAAATTTTTCTTGAGCCATCATCTGAATTCTAGGACTAATTGCCATCATTTTCCTATTTCAAAACAAATGGTTTCCTCCTCAAGCACTTAGTTAAACTTTCAAAAGTCCACTTTCCTACCCAAAACAATCATTAAGTATCCTCACTCCTTATGGTTGAGCATTTAAGACATCCACCACCCAAGAAATCTAAGGAAAGTCAAATCCTCAAGATTCATAGGTACTAGACCTTACAAAAAACATAATCATTTCATCACATCTCTGTCTGACAGACGGATCCCTGGTTTATAAACAGATGGATCACTAGTGAGAGGGATCCGTGGGATCCGTGTCTACAGAAAGCCTTTAATAAGATTTTCTTTCAAAAATTAAGCCATCTTTGGTAAACTAAGCATCTTTAGTTACCATTTAATGATTTCCTAGAGCTGAGCAACACCTTAGTTGACCTTAGTGCATGCCTAATTCCCTTAGTGGTCATAAATTTAATTTCTTAATTCAAATTCATCCTTTATAAACCAAACACTCTTGAGGTTAAGTCGTCACTCCTACCTAATTCTCAAAAATTAGTAGTTAGAAGCTCATATTGCATCCTCACCATCACTATGACTAAAGCACTTAGCAATAACTCCTCAACCAAAGGTTCATCCAAAAGGAATGGTCATATGATTCATGAGATTTCATCCACCGAATCATCTCCCGTAAGAGATCATAATTTTAGAATCCCACCTCAACAAACCGAATCAACATTTGCCAAGAGAACCGCAAGAATTAGGATTAGACCTTTTGGGCTAGAAAAGGGTTCATCAAGCTCTAAACCAAACGTACCTAGTTCTAGAAAATCGTCTAAGCCTTCATTCATAGAGCATAGACTACACCCTTTCACCGAGCCTCTCTCTCACCCAAATCTCTATTCATTAGCGCATTCACCTCCAAGAACTTCACATTCACCAACTTTCTCATTAAATTGGGAACCACCTACAACACCGACTAGTCCATCATTGGAAACAAGGAACCACCAAGGACTTGATCATATGGAGCAATTTCCATTACCACCACCCTCATTCTTAGTAGAACCTCATCCTACATTACTCAATGTAACCCCACCATCATTTGTAGAACCTCCTCAAAACATCCAATCTCCTCCAGTTCCTAATCAAGACAATAATTGCTCTAATTGTCTAATCACCCAAGGACCTGTTCAAGAAGTACGAAATGAGTTGCATTTCATGTTTAATCAACTTATTGAAAGATTGGACAAAATCAACAAGTCTACTCATCCTTAGACTCAAGCACATTGTTGCTTCTTAAGTTTTGGTCACTTATTAGTATTAGTAGAATATGTGTTACATGGCTAAATCATTCTCTTAGTTTTAGAGATTTGTTGATTATCTCTTATGTTTTATTGAATGATAGTTTATGTGCCATATTGTTTTGAGTATATGTTTGTTGCTTGAATACATATCTCACTTTGATGTTAACATTATTTGGTACCTCACCATTGCTGAATTCTGTTATCAGATAGACGGATCCCTGACATTTGCCCAGACGGATCCCTCCAAGGAGGGAACCGTGGGATCCGTGCAACAGAAGACCAATTTTCTACTAACTTGAGTCTTTTTTGCAGGAAATTATGCACTATATACTTGTTTTCTAACCTTTGTTTTGTAGATTTTCAAAATACACATGAAGACTTTGACACCCTAAGCTAGGAGGAGATTTGTGTCAAACAATACATTGCAAAACCATTTGCAATATAATCCTCATATGGATTACATTTCGTTACATCCCCTTGCAAAGTTGCAATCATCAAGGGGGAGCATTATCGTCACTAAAACGAAACCATTTGCAAACTTAGTTGCAATGCATTAGCTTAGTAGTTTTTATTTACTTGACGCCCTCACAAAGGGATGGACTCGTCAACGGGGAGTTAAGATGAGAACTCTTCCCGTCACTTGATCTCTATATTTTTTTCCTTTACATGTTTTTCTTAAAACATTGTGTTAGTTTCTTTTCGACGCTCTTTTTGTTTCAACAAAAAAGGGGAGAAGAGAGTAAAAACTCCAATTCAAACTTTTACGAATTTTAGTTTTTCCTTAAAATAATTTTATGTTTTGTCATCAACAAAAAGGGAGAGATTGTTAATAAAAATAAGCCGTAAAAATGTTTATTTATATTTTACGATCTTCTATTGTTTTGTCGATAACAAACGTAAAATCATTTTAAACGAAACAAATAAAATACGTAAATGGTTTGAGCCAATAGTTTTCTAACACACTTACGTTTTCACATAAAACACTAAAACAAGTATAAGTGATTTTATGATTTAGTAATACATATGTACAACAACTAGTGTTTATATATTGGGTAAATATATACGTAACTAGTATGTATTATAATGGGTAATATAAATGGGTAGACACTTAAGTATTTGACCCATTGACCAAATACATTGAATGTAGTTGGGTATAACCCAAAGTCCATGACCCATACCCATGGAGCTTGACCCACAACCCATTACATGACATCATACTTATGTCATATATGGATAATATCCATGACCCATGGTTTTAATCCATGACCCATAGTTTTAATCCATGAACCATGGACTAGATGCATTGCATCTTGTAGATACATTGTATCTACTTGGATACCCATGATCCATAACCCATGACCCATGACCCAAAACCCATGGGCAAAAAGGAGCGTCCCACGGATCCCCAGTAATACACTGGACGGATCCCTCGAGTGAGGGATCCGTGGGATCCGTGGAACAGTAGTTGTTTTTCTTCTATAAATAGTGAGCCATTTATTCCTTTTGGTTGCCACTCCCACACATACTTTCCCCATGTATTGTAACCTTCTAACCACAGATCCTAAAGGATCTTTCTATGTAGTTTGTCTTATTATAGTGATTCTCTTGGTTCCTCTTAAAGGCTAGATCACCACTTCTTGAAGTCGAGCAAGCTCAAGTCCATGAGTTGCCATGCTTCGTCATCATCAAGACTACTGAGGTTCTCTTGTTGATACTTCTTTCTTCTTCCATAGAAGTGTTGTGTCCAAGGCATTAGTGAAGGATGCCGAAAGAGTCAAGACGAAAGCATTAGTGAAAGGTGCTTAACAACCGTGTCAAAAGCATTAGTGAAGAATGCTAAAGGAGTCAAGACGAAGCCATTAGTGAAATGTGCCAAGCGTTCGTGTCAAGGGCATTAGTGAAAGATGCCTAGAAGTCCAATCAAGTGGCATTAGTAAAGGATGCCAAGGTCGTATAATCGATGAGGTAGTTTGTTTCCAAGGATATTGATATCCTTGATGGTGTTGTAATAAGGAGTGGGTCTCCTTTGGGGTTAGGTATCGTGTAGTGTTGGGTAGTAGTTCCTACATTGAAATGGAACTCGGTACTTAGCCTAGTACCGGATAAAGGGTAGGCGACGTTGTGGTAGGTGTGGTTCTCCTTTGTGAAAGAACCCGGTGGTTAGCCTAGTACCGGAAAAAGAGTAGGCAACGTTGTGAAGGCTTCTCCGCCATAAGGAGTTGGTGTCGTGTAGTGATTACGAACTCTCGAGTTGGTGACTCGGGGAGTGGAGTAGGGCAAGGAAGGTGTCCTTGTAGCCGAACCACTATAAATACTCATGTCGTGGTTATGTGCTTCTTACTCTTTATCTTTCATTACACATTTATATATCTATCTATCAATGTCCAACATACACATCCAAAAGGATTTATATAATTCGATCTAAATATTTTAAAACAAAGTTTTAATTGGTAAAACTATTCAACCCCCCTTCTAGTTTTCCAAAGAATGAGCGAGGAGGAGGACGAAGAAATTTGTCTCGTGGAAAATGACGAGATATGTCACGAATACTATAGTTGCTCATTATTAGATGATGACTCATTGCATAATGCATATGATAAACTTTGCAAAATTAGTTTAAAAGTAATCAACAAAAACAAGTTTTTGAAAAAACCAAAATCAATGTTTAGAAAAGGAAGTCATTGAGTTAAAAGAAAAATTAAAACGTCTAGAAAAGGGGAAGATAGCAAGTAGGGAATGTGAACTTTGCGTTCAACTTAAAACACTTGTTGATCATCTAGACTCTTATATTGCGAGAATGAATACTAATACTCTAGATATGATATTAGATAGTGTTAAAACAGGAAACAACCAAAAAGGTTTAGGTTTTCAGCAACTTGATTCGTCAACTAGTGAAAACAAAGAAACACAATTCGTAAAAGCAATAGAAAAACAAACCACTGTAGTCATGGATTCTACGGATCCCATAAAAAGGGAACCGGCTAGTATACAGCCAGGGATCCGTGGGTCTGCTGTAGCAAATAGTAGTAATAATATAGCTTCCTCATCTAGAACCGATTTTGTTATTATTAATAAGAAGAAACCAACCGATGTTACCATTAGACAACCACCTCCAAGACAAATCAAAGTTTTACAAGAAACAAAGGTTCATCATTTTCAAAACCGAACACATCTAGGAGACCTAATAATGTATATCCGAGAAGTAACCATCAAATGGGATGGAATACAAATATGCAAAACGGTTTTCAATTTCAAAACTTTGCACCATGGAACGCATATTCCCCTTTTCCATATATGCCTAACATGAATGGAATGTTTACCACTAATGGACCCATGAACAAATGGGGACCAAACTTTTGAGTTAATTGTTTTCTTATGTGTGCTTAAAGGTCGACCTAGATCCGAATGAGCGGATCAAGGATAGCGGGTGCACACGGCACATGACCGACAATAAATATTTATTTTCCACATATGAATCCTTCAATGGAGGAAATGTGGTATTTGGAAATAGCAAAAGAAAAATCATCGGTAGAGGTACGATTTCTAACAAATCTCTAACCATTAACTATGTGT
This sequence comes from Chrysanthemum seticuspe, assembly GCA_019973895.1. Classification (NCBI taxonomy): domain Eukaryota; kingdom Viridiplantae; phylum Streptophyta; class Magnoliopsida; order Asterales; family Asteraceae; genus Chrysanthemum; species Chrysanthemum seticuspe. The sequence continues at coordinate 159,958,771 of BPTQ01000008.1, read as the reverse complement.
GTCACTGATAACATCAAATAGTCCTGAATATAAAGTATCAATTTCCCCCGAAAATGCTTGTAATTTATATCATTTATATGGATTTACGCTTGTTTTCCATTGTTTTCCACTTTCAGGTAAATTATGAGCATTCGAGCTAAAGAGACGCGGAATTGGAGAAATATCAAAGATTTATCTTAGTATGCTGACTTTGAAGAAGTTACGGCATAACTCATCTCTCACATTATGCCGTAACTAAAGCGTGACTCAGAAAACCAACTCATTAGAAGATTACGGCGTAACTCCCCCTAAAGACTACGACGTAACTTATTACGTCAAATGAGGTTCCACGCCGCTGATAACTACGCTGTAACTATTTCACCAACTATGGCGTAACCAAGTAATATTGAAGATACAGCGTAACCACTCATAAGGTTACACCGTAACCAGCAGATCTAGTGCAAATTATGGAGGAATTGAAGATTACGGCGTAACTCTTATATTAGTTACGCCGTAACCCAGATATGGCCTATAAATACCCACGATTTCCAGCATTTCAAAGCATCCCATTCCACACACCACAACCAAAAATGTGGGAAGAAGCCAAAGGCAGGTCTAGAAGAGCATACGGAGCTGTCTCCAAGGGAGAAATCAATCCCCTACGATAAGCATTAGCATTTTATCTTTTCTTTACTTTCGATTCATGTATTTTGTAACTTTGAATATTGAACTGATTTGTATGGTTAATATGAGCGGCTAAGCACCTCTTGGTGCTGGCCTAGTTATGATTCATTAATTGTTTGTTTGCGTTTACATTACTTTTGTATAATTATTACTAAGTGTATACATGCATAGTTTATTGGTAGCTACCCTTGTTTCGGTAGTTTTGAATGGCAGTAGAGGCTAGTTGCTTAGGAGATATGACCAACTGACCCTAAGTGAGTAGACTGAGACGGGAAGGGTAAGATATGACCAACTGACCACCCTTTCTACTTGTGCGATTTGACCAACTGATCACCTACCATTCGGATGAACTTAAGAATTAGGGGGTGAGTGTCTAAGTTGCTAACGCCCATGGACTCACTATTATAAATCTAGCATGTAGCGGTACTTAATGACTTGGCTTAGGGGACCAGGAACAACTGGACTTATGAAGGGACACCTGACTTCTCCAGTGGTGGCATCTTTGTTGATATGTTAGGGCGAATTGACCAAATGTTGTCCTCTCAAATTTGACCCCACCTGAAGTAATTGGAAGTAAGTAGACGTAGACATTACTAGCTAGGAGGATTAACTAGGTTAGCACCACTCTCCTCTATTGATTAAACCTTTGCCTTTTATCTGCTTTTGTAGTTAATTAATTCCTTATCGAAATCATTATTAAAATCTGTGATACCTAGACTTAGTAATAATCCAACACACATAGATCTTGGGACGACCTCGGTTTTACCAAATACTACACTACACACGACCGAGCACACTGCCCGTTAGTGCATTAGGGTAGACCATAGGTATAACGAGACTATATAAATATTAAAACCTGGTCAGTAAAACTTGCATCAAGTTTTTGGCGCCGCTGCCGGGGAGTTATATTAGGATTACTATTAAGTCTTTCATTTTCATTTTGTTTTAAACTTTTCTAAATTTCTTACGATCATTATTCAAGTTTTCAGGTACCATGGAAGTTGTCAACATTGATGACCTCACTCTTGAGGAATATTTGGCATTGACAAGAGTAGAACAAGGGCCGGGTCTCGTAAGACCGGCGATTGGAGCGAATGTCCGTTTTGAAATTAAAGGCCAATTTATGAGGGAGCTTCGTGCTAACCCTTTTTCAGGAAACAGGGACGAGGATGCATATGAGCACGTCAAAAATGTCCTATACATCGCAAGCCTTTTCAACATTCTGGGCGTGTCTCATGATGCTGTTATGCTAAGGGTATTCCCCATGACTCTTACTAGAGCTGCTAGAAGATGGATTAAAAGATTGCCCGCCGGGGCAATTAATACTTGGGCTCTACTTAAGAACCATTACATTCAAAGGTATTGTCCTCCGTCAAAGATTTCTAACCAGCTTTTGGAGATCCATAATTTCAAACAAGAAGATGATGAAACGTTGTATCAGGCCTGGGATAGATACAACGATCTCCTTTACAAATGTCCTACACATGATCTGAATAACCAGCAAAAGGTCAACATCTTCTACAAAGGAATCAACGTAACTACAAGACAGATGCTGGACTATCAAGGACCTATCCCGAACATGACTCCTACTCTTGCAATTGAAGCCATTCAAAAAATGGCTGATCATTCTCAAAAATGGCACGACGGAGGAAGCAAAAGAAATCAAAGCGGAAATTTTGACGGAATTGCAGCAATCGCTAGTAAAATTGAAAATCTAAGTGGAGATATGCTAAAAGTCAGAGAAGCCGTTCATGCCATCCAAGTGGGTTGTGAAAGCTGTGGGGGAGGACATCTCATGAAGAATTGTCCTCACGTTGACAAAGAAGATATAACTGAAGAAGCCAAATATGGAGAAAATCGAGCGTTTTACTGAGATAATCGAAATAGTAACGGGTACGGTGACAACTGGCAATTTAGGGAGTCTATTTTAGGTAACCGCATTACGTTAAACTAAACCGAGCTTTGCCTTTATCACTATTTTTATAAACCATGACTTGATTTTATATCCTCTATTGGTTTTTACGGTTTATTTCATTATTAAATGAGTTATCATATGAGTTTTAACTCTATTTGGTAGGCACTATTCAATTCGGCACTAGAAAAGCCTAAAACGAGAAATATTGTAACTTTTAGACCGTAACTCGAAAATTGACAAATAAATAGTCAAAACTCATGGAAAAACGTAAATAACGATGTTAAAAATTCAAATGAACGTTGTGGGACACTCGGGGGACAATATATGAGCTTGGGAATGGGTAAACGGGATAGTTACGAAAAATTACAACTCCGACCCCCCATTTTCCCCTATGGCCGGCGCCCCCTCCCCCATTTTTATTTCTTTTTTAGTCCTTTGTCCAAGTATACAAGGCCTCCCATCCCCTCATTTGCTTAGTTGGTTTCTCTCAGTAAAAACACACACACAACACACTTTCTCTCTCTACTCTCTCTCTCCCCCCAAAACTAAAACCCTAACCCTAATTTCACCACCACCGGCCGCCGCCCTATTTCGGCCACCTTCGGCCACACAATGGCGCGTGACCACCCACCTCCACCACCATCTTGAAGCTCTCTTTCTCCTCTTTCCAACCATATATAATACTCTCACTAAAACCTTCATTAACACCTTCAAATTTAAAGATTAAGATTCGGATTTTTAGGGTTTCAAGTGGGTTTTTCAATTGGTGCTTGAATAAGGTAAATGTAACATGGTTAGAGCTTGTTTAAGCTATAAAAAGCCACGTATGGGCTTATTAGGGTTTCGACCCTATGGTATAATTTGGGGCTTTTGGTTTAAACGTGGAATTAAGTCTAATTAACATCTAAATAAACAAGTAATTAGTGTTTGGTAAGTGTGTAGTGTATCAATTTGATGGGTTTATGCATTTTAGGTCTAGTTTCATATTTTTGGTTAGAATAGATGATGGGTTTTGTGTTTGGTTAATGATTGAATCTTGAATGATTGGATTTGGATGTTGTGGAAGTGATTTGGTTGTGTTTGGATGTGAGTTATGAGGCGTACGAGCCACTAGGGACTCGTACGTGGCTCATGAGTGTCGTACGTGACCCACATGGACCACGGGTCAGGGTCGGGTCATTTTGGTAGCTTGTTGGTTGATGTAGTTGAGGTTTGGATGAGACGCGTGGAGCCGAAAAGCTTCTAGAACTTGTTTGGTTCACGTGGTCTTAACCGTGACCGTGTCATGACCATTAGGGTCATAACATTGGTTTCGGGTTTATTTGGTTGATTAATTGGTTGGCGAGATTGTTTTGAGTTGGTTTGGGATTGAATTGCGCTATTATGACTTTTAAATTGGACTTGATATATATATTGTTGACTTTGAGCTACGTCGGCGTTACTTTGACTTTTTAGTCAATAGTTGACTCAGACAAAGCCGTAACATGGAATTTAGTATAATTTGGACTATTGACTGATAAAAAGCCGAGAAGTCATAACTCGTGCTTGTGGACTCGAAACGAATAACGATATGAGATTAATATTGGAATTTGACGAAATATATATATAAACTTGAAAATGCTAATAGACTATGAAATATAAATAATAAATGGGCTTTTGTACCAAAAATATCGATAACAAGTCTTATCTTGTTATTTACTATTTTTAAATGGAAACTAACGACGAAATTGGAAATGTTTTCTAATAAATAAGTAATTAATGTTTCGAGTACACGTTTATCGATAAATGTCAATTATGGACATTTAATACTAGTTTAAATATTTATTTACTTACGTTGTGTGCATGGGTTACGAATAACCTAACGTTAATAGTGTAGATCCACGTGGGTAGCGGACTTATTAGGTTGACGAATCTAATAAGAGCCCGCTAGGTACGTTGGGTAACCTTATTAATGGGTGAATTATCCTTATGACTCTTTAGGATACGATTGATTTATGGGATAATAAGCGACACGAGTAAATAAATGAGTTTATCGAGTTGACGAATTCGATAAGGTCTACTATTTACTTTGAAACTTATTGGACTATGGAACTTATCGTTTAGAGATCTCATTGTGTTGCATTGAGTTATATATTGGTTGTTTGATTGCATTCATAGCATCATATTGAGTCGATACACCCACATGAGGATACCAAACACTAGGATTAAATAATGAAACGAGACATTTTTGGAAATAACAAAATGGAATACATTGGGGTAGACAACGTTGATTATGGGAATTATATATTAAGATTTGGTCTACATTAATAGGTTGTGCCGAGTCCATAGTTGTTGTGCCGTGATTACCGTTATCATCTGCTAGTGTTTATTTGTACGTTGATTGCTTGAGGTGAGTTTCATAGCCCCACTTTTATATACGTTTTAACTACATTGGGGTGAGAATCATGCTATTGTTTTTGGACTGTGAAAACTATTTAGATTTGCTTATATGCTTGACTGTTTAGATAGATGTGCGGTAGTTGTTGCCTTAGACTAGGGTAGCAATCCTAATTGCTATAACTGTTTCCTAGCTAAGAATAGACTTCTACCTCGACCTAGTCCGGGGTTGGCAATTGTTCTAGATTTTGCCACGACAGTGCTGGACTAGAGTCGCTGGGCCCGAGTAATCCCTGGATGCGGGATATGTTTATGGTTGGTGATCCGGGTAGGATCGGTATTTATCTATCTTAGGTCTTGCATAGCAAATCAACTACTACTGGTCCACTATGATTTTGTTGAACTTAAACCTATGAACTTACCAGCGTAAGCTGACCTTTTAGCATGATTTCTCAGGTATTTGAGAGTTGTTTGGAATACGTGATTGGTGGAAGGTTGGCAAGAAGGCGGGGTTCAGGGATCATTTCTGACTCTGATAAATTTTGGGGAACTATTTTATTAAATCATGTTTTGGGCCTAATAATTATACTTTTGGATTAAATGTTTTGAATACTTAAATTTGGGATTGGTTTTGAATGTTAAATGACTATCTTTTTGCTATACTTGTGTGCGATACCAATCCAATAGTAACGCCCCGAAAACTTGATTAATTCTTTCGCTGTACCGAGATTTGGGGGTATTACAGATTGGTATCAGAGCTCAAGGTTATAGAGAATTAGGTATTTTATAATCCCTAAACTATAACCAAATTTTAAGAAAATTGATCCTCGACCGACGCACGCCCGCTTGCCAAGCCGAAGCTTCTTATTTGATTATAGTATGAACTGCGAATTGAATTATGAGATGATCTGTTAAGGGATATTGTGAACTGATTATGGAAACGTTATGATTTGGAGATATGATTATTGATTTTGGGAAATGAGATTTGATTATTGATTTTGGAAAATGAGATGTGATTATCGAGATATTACGGAATTTGATTTGAGGAAACGATATATTGTGATTTTGGAGTTTTGAACTCGATTAATTTGATATGGATTATGTGATAGAACGGAACTTATGTGTTTTATTTAAAGGCATGTTTTGAGTAATGCGGTACCTACACTTTTAAAGCTTTCGTTATGTGATATATGTTTTGGTTAAGTTGATGCGCTTATTAAAACTAGTTGTTTCGAACACTTATACCTGCCCTATGCCATTGTCACAGACTATGCCTTCAATAGCTTTTGATGTGTCTGAGGAGGTTCTTGTTGTTGCTAGTTCGCCAGCATTGAGTCTCATGACGGTTGCGCAGGGTGATCCTTATGAGATCGCCCGTCACACTAGTTCATCATCATCAGATCGCCCTAGCTCATCTAGGCAGCTCACTTTCTTCAGGTCTTAGCGCTAGCACAGACTCCTAGGCTTGCTTATAGCACTGCCCGCATGTCCGTGAGACCACCATCATCACATATCCATTTAGCAGCCCACTCTCTTCTGTCATCACCACCAGCATCACCATATCTTAGGAGGCCTAGATCTCCTAGTGTACCACCTCAGGATTTACCTGCACAGAGACTCCGACTCATGGACTCTCCCCCTATGGATGAGGGCGAGGAGGAGCATGAGGTCGAGGAGGAGCATGAGGTTGAGGAGGAGCATGAGATTGAGGAGCAGTATGTAGACGAGGATGAGGATCCTCAGGAGGAGGATGATGAGGATATCCCAGAAGGGGGTACTCCTCCATTGCAGAGTCCTGCACATTCTCCAGGACCAGGTTCTCCTTTTCCTGAGCCTGAGTCCCCTGGACAGCCTTCAGACATCGACTCCCCACCTTACTCACCTTACATAGGTAGCCTGTTAGGATCTAAGATACCATCGGAGATTGCTTCAAAGCCCGAGGAGTATGGTGAGACGGGTCTGATGTGGGAGAGGATTACATCACAGGGCACTAGGCTTAGTCAGTTGGCGGATCGGTTGGTTGGAGTATCTAGGGCTAGTATAGAGGATTTGAGAGCTGATATGGGTACTATAGTCAGGAGGACTAGGATTTTGCGTGAGGGTATGTTGGAGCTCCAGGAGCAGGTTGGGGACCTGCTGAGAGGGTTCGCGACAGCTCGTGATGCTGATAGAGCGATTTGGCGTAGGATTGGTGAGTTGGAGAGAGAGGTCGCAGAGCTTAAGAGTGATCGCGACGCTCGACGTGTTGAGTTAGCATCTTTGTGGAGAGAGGTTGACGATGTTAGGAGATCAGTTAGCGGTATTAGTAGACGTGGCTAGATAGTATTAGATTCATGGTTTTGTACCATCTTGAAACTAAGTAGTACTTGGTTCGAGATGTAGGATTATCCTAGTTGTCTTACTAGTATCGTTGTTAGGATCGTTTTGGATTTACCTATGAGTTATGGTTATTGGAACGTGCATCCTTAGTTATGATTCGGTATTTGATTGTTTTGCTTTGATATAGCGTTATCCCTGATGGCCTTGATTATGTATTCAGGCGTTATTGGGTGATCCTTGGAACCCAACTCTAGCTTTAGAGCGCGAATTGTGAACTTATGAAACTGTTCTTCTTGCCTTCAGAATGATGGCAACAAGACGAAACCCGCTTAGGAACAACCGAGCAGCTCCTTCTGCTGTTGTTTCCCCTGTTCGTCGAGGTCGTTGTCTGGCCCCGACCACACCACCTGTTGAGAACCCTAACATTGATAACCCAGCTGTAGAAAACCCAAATGTGAACGACCGTGCTGAGAATGGTCCTGTTCCACAAAACCCTCCACCTGTGAACCCAGCCCACATTGACCAGCTAGTGTCATAGCGTGTCACTGAACTGCTAGCTGAGACTAATCTCTCTAACACCTCTAGTGGAACCCCAATGTTGAATCGAACTCGAGGTTGTACCTACAAAGAGTTCCGATTCTGCGGTCCCATTGAGTTCGGAGGAACTGAGGGAGTAGTTTACCTAACTAGGTGGTTGGAGAAAACTGAATCTGTGTTTGCCGTTAGTAATTGTGAGGAGGATTGTAAGGTTAAGTATGCAACATATAGTATGACTTGGACTAAGTTTAAGACTCTCCTGATTAAGACTTACTGTCCTAGGAATGAAGTTAAGAAGTTAGAGAGTGAGTTCTGGAACCATAAGGTTAAGGGTACTGACATGGTGACTTATACTCGTCGTTTCCAAGAGTTATCGTTGCTTTGCCCTGATATGGTTCGCACTGAAGAGCTTAAGATTGAGAGGTATACCGATGGATTACCTATACCTACTCGAAGTGATGCCATCGCTGCGAAGCCAGTTAATTTGCATGAGGCAATTACTGTGGCTCAGCGTTTGATGGACTCTTATGTATTAGAAGTAGGAGAGATAGGTAAGAATGATAGGAGTGATAAGAGGAAGGGGAATGAAGTTGTTAAAGGGAATGGCAACAAACAACAAGAGACAGCCAGAGTGTTTGCCATAAGAAATGGAGGAAGGAAAGATTATGAAGGTAGTAAGCCTGTGTGTGGTCGTTGTAATCGACACCGCCATGGACTGTGCCCGAATGTTTGTAGGAAGTGCTCTAAGGTAGGACATTTGGCCAAAGACTGTAGGTCCCGACCACTTGCTGCAGCTCAAACTGTACAAGGAGCGGACTGGAAGGCCACTGTCACCTGTTTTGGATGTGGAAAGAAGGGACAATTTAAGAATGAGTGCCGAGAGCCATGGATGAGAGGAAATCCCGGTAATGTAGGAGGATTTGCTAACCGAGGTGTAGGAAATAGTGGCTTAAACCCTGTGAAGTGTGAGGTTGTGGAGAACCAGGGAAACCATGGTGCTAGGAATCAGCAGAGAGACATGGGAACAACGCGTGTTTACGCTATTGGGAAGGAAGCTGATGAGGACCCTAATGTAGTTACGGGTATGTTCCCTCTCACTAATCGCTATGCTTCCATACTGTTTGATACTGGTGCGGATATGAGTTTCGTATCCACCAATTTTATGCCATCACTAGGAATCTCCCAAACACCTCTAGGGTTTAGTTACGATATGGAATTAGCGAATGGGATTAGAGAGAAGATAGACACCGTAGTTAGAGGTTGTACCTTAAGTTTCCTAGACCGCCCGTTTAGTATAGATCTATTGCCAGTTACCTTAGGAAGTTTTGACGTCATTATCGGAATGGATTGGTTATCGAAGAACGGTGCACACATCATTTGTGAGGAGAAGAATGTGCGTTTACCGTATGGCGGAAAAATTCTGAGTATACAAGGAGATCGGAGCGACTGTGGAAGTCCTTCCCGGTTGAGCATCATCTCTTGTATTAAGGCCCAGAAGTACATCGATAGAGGAGGTTGTCTTTTCTTGGCTCGAATTTCTGAAAAGAAAAGTGAGGAGAAAAATGAAAGAGACCTTAATGATGTACCTGTAGTTAGAGAATTTCCGGATGTGTTTCCCGACGATCTGCCAGGGATTCCACCTGTCCGACAAGTGGAATTCCAAATAGAGTTGATACCCGGTGCGGCACCCGTTGCCCGGGCACCTTATCGACTTGCTCCAAGAGAATTGGAGGAACTGTCTAAAAAGTTGGCAGAAATGTCAGAGAAAGGATTCATTCGACCAAGTTCGTCACCGTGGGGAGCACCAGTATTGTTTGTGAAGAAGAAGGATGGATCGTTTCGAATGTGTAGTGATTATAGGGAATTGAATAAGCTGACAGCGAAGAACCGATATCCGTTACCTAGAATAGATGATCTATTCGACCAACTCCAAGGAGCTAGTGTCTTTTCTAAGATCGATTTACGATCTGGTTATCACCAGCTTAGAGTTCGAGATGAGGATATCCCTAAGACGGCGTTTAGAACTCGTTATAGACACTATGAATTCCAAGTGATGTCGTTTGGTTTGACCAACGCGCCAGCGGTTTTAATGGATCTCATGAACCGAGTGTGTAAGCCATACCTGGATAAGTTTGTGATAGTATTCATAGACGACATCTTGATATACTCTAAGAGTAGTGAGGAACACGAAGAGCATTTGAGGCTCACTTTAGGATTGTTGAGAGAGGAGAAGTTGTATGCCAAATTCTCTAAGTGCGAATTTTAGATTCCGTCCGTGCAATTCTTAGGTCATGTGATAGATAGTCGAGGTGTTCATGTTGACCCAACTAAGATTAAGGCTATTAAGGAATGGGCAGCTCCTAAGAACCCATCACAAATCTGACAGTTTTTTTAGGTTTAGCAGGCTATTATATGAGATTCATTGAGGGATTCTCCAAGATAGCTAACCGCTGACCAAACTAACACAAAAGGATGTTAAGTATGAATGGGGAGAAAAGGAAGAAGACGCATTCCAACTTCTGAAGGAGAAGTTTAATATTGCGCCCATCCTAGCTTTTCCTGAAGGAAGCAAAGACTTTGTCGTGTACTGCGACGCTTCGCATAAAGGCTTAGTTACTGTTTTGATGCAACGGGAGAAGGTGATTGCTTATGCATCCCGAAAACTTAAGAAGCATGAGAAAAACTACACCACCCATGACCTAGAGTTAGGTGTTGTAGTGTTTGATCTTAGGATCTGGAGACATTACCTGTATGGAACCAAGTGTGTAGTATTTACCGGCCATAAGAGTTTGAAGCATATCTTAGATCAGAAGGAACTAAACATGAGACAACATCGTTGGTTGGAATTGATTAGTGATTATGACTATGAGATTCGTTATCATCCTGGTAAGGCTAATGTTGTGGCTGATGCACTCAGTCGTAAAGAGGACATTCCACCCCTACTCGTTAGATCCTTAGGAATGACCATTGTTTCGCCCTTACCGTCTCAAATTTTAGCCGCCCAAGCAGAGGCACTGACGGAAGAGAACCGTCCTTATGAGAACCTTCATGGAATGGTGGAAAGTGAAAACGGCTTCTTGAAGCGTTCTGACGGAACATTATGCTTCAGAGACAGAAGCTGGATACCATTTCATGGTGGAATCCGTGAGTTGATTATGCACGAGTTGCATAAATCAAAATACTCTATTCATCCCAGAGCCGATAAGATGTATCAGTACCTTAAGAAACTTTATTGGTGGCCTAATATGAAAGCCGATATAGCTCAGTATGTCAGTTGGTGCCTGACTTGTTCTAAAGTAAAGGCCGAACATCAGAAACCCTCAGGACTCTTAGTTCAACCCGTACTCCCGGAATGGAAATGGGAGCGAATAACCATGGACTTTATCACTAAATTACCGAGAACAGTTAGCGGCAATGACGCTATCTGGGTAATAGTTGATCATTTAACTAAGTCTGCTCACTTCTTAGCTATTAGTGAAATCGATAGTCATGATAAGCTTGCTCGATTGTATCTTAAGGAGGTAGTATCGCGTCATGGATTACCGATATCTATCACTTTCGATAGGGATAGTCGTTTTACATCCCACTTTTGGAGATCATTACAGACATCATTAGGAACAAATTTGGATATGAGTACTGCTTACCATCCTCAGACCGATGGTCAAAGAGAGAGAACCATTCAGACTCTAGAAGACATGCTTAGAGCCTGTGTTATTGATTTCGGCAAAGGCTGGGAGAGACACCTCCCTTTGGCCGAATTCTCTTACAACAATAGTTATCACTCTAGCATTAAGGCCGCCCCATTTGAGGCACTTTATGGCCAAAAATGTCGTTCTCCTGTTTGTTCGGCTGAAGTTGGCGAGAGTCAACTTACAGATCCCGAACTTGTCCTAGGAACCACTGAGAAGATAGTTCAGATTCGTAACCGGTTGCAAACTGCGCGTGATAGACAAAAGAGTTATGCCGATAAGAGACGTAAACCCTTAGAATTTCAGGTTGGAGATCGTGTTATGTTGAAAGTTTCTCCTTGGAAAGGAGTGATTCGTTTTGGGAAACGTGGAAAACTCAATCCCCGATATATTGGTCCCTTACCAATCCTGGAAAGAATCGGACCGGTAGCATACCGCCTGGAGCTACCATCGGAATTGAGCAGTGTACACAATGTCTTTCATGTTAGTTATCTTAAGAAATGTCTTTCGGTGGAAAACATAGTTGTGCCCTTAAGAGATATTCGTATTGATGAGAAATTGAATTTCGTTGAGGAACCGATTAAGATTATGGATCGTGAGATTAAACGGCTGAAGAATAGCCGAATTCCGATTGTCAAAGTTCGTTGGAACTCCCGACATGGACCGGAGTTCACTTGGGAACGTGAGGACGTTTTCCGTAGGAAGTATGCTAAACTTTTTATTACACCAAGCAACTCGAAGTGAAACCCGGGACAGGTTTCTTCTGAGGCTGGGAGGCTGTGACAACTGGCAATTTAGGGAGTCTATTTTAGGTAACCGAATTATGTTAAACTAAACCGAGCTTTGCCTTTATCACTATTTTTATAAACCATGACTTGATTTTATATAATCTATTGGTTTTTATGGTTTATTTCATTACTAAATGAGTTATCGTATGAGTTTTAACTCTATTTGATAATCACTATTCGATTCGGCACTAGAAAAGCCTAAAACGAGAAATATTGTAACTTTTAGACCGTAACTCAAAAATTGACAAATAAATAGTCAAAACTCGTGGAAAAACGTAAATAACGATGTTAAAAAGTCGATAGAACGTTGTGGGACACTCGGGGGACAATATATGAGCTCGGGAATGGGTAAACGGGATAGTTACGAAAAATTACAACTCCGACCCCCCATTTTCCCCTATGGCCGGCGCCCCCCTCCCCCATTTTCATTTATTTTTGAGTCCTTTGTCCAAGTATATAAGGCCTCCCATCCCCTCATTTGCTTAGTTGGTTTCTCTCACTAAAAACACACACACAACACACTTTCTCTCTCTACTCTCTCTCTCCCAAAAAATAAAACCCTAACCCTAATTTCACCACCACCGGTCGCCGCCTTATTCCAGCCACCTCCGGCCACACGACGGCGCGTGACCACCCACCTCCACCACCATCTTGAAGCTCTCTTTCTCCTCTTTTCAACCATATATAATACTCTCACTAAAACCTTCATTAACACCTTCAAATTTAAAGATTAAGATTTGGATTTTTAGGGTTTCAAGTGGGTTTTGCAATTGGTGCTTGAATAAGGTAAATGGAACATGGTTAGAGCTTGTTTAAGCTATAAAAAGCCATGTATGGGCTTATTAGGGTTTTGACCCTATGGTATAATTTGGGGCTTTTGGTTTAAACGTGGAATTAAGTCTAATTAACATCTAAATAAACAAGTAACTAGTGTTTGGTAAGTGTGTGGTGTATCAGTTTGATGGGTTTATGATTTTTAGGTCTAGTTTCATATTTTTAGTTAGAATAGATGATGGGTTTTGTGTTTGGTTAATTATTGAAGCTTTAATGATTGGATTTGGATGTTGTGGAAGTGATTTGGTTGTGTTTGGATGTGAGTTATGAGGCGTACGAGCCACTAGGGACTCGTACGTAGCTCATGAGTGTCGTACATGACCCACATAGACCACGGGTCCGGGTCGGGTCGTATTGGTAGCTTGTTGGTTGATGTAGTTGAGACGCGTGGAGCCGAAAAGCTTCTAGAGCTTGTTTGGTTCACGTGGTCTTAACCGTGACCATGTCATGATAATTAGGGTCATATCATTAGTTTCGGGTATATTTGGTTGATTGATTGGTTGGCGAGATTGTTTTGAGTTGGTTTGGGATTGAATTGCGGTATTATGACTTTTAAATTAGACTTGATATATATATTGTTGACTTTGAGCTACGTCGGCGTTACTTTGACTTTTTAGTCAATAGTTGACTCCGACAAAGCCGTAACATGGACTTTAGTATAATTTGGACTATTGATTGATTAAAAGCCGAGAAGTCATGACTCGTGCTTGTGGACTCGAAACGAATAACGATATGATATTAATATTGGAATTTGACGAAATATATATATAAACATGAAAATGCTAATAGACTATGAAATATAAATAATAAATGGGCTTTTGTACCAAAAATATCGATAACAAGTCTTATCTTGTTATTTACTATTTTTAAATGGAAACTAACGACTAAATTGGAAATGTTTTATAATAAATAAGTAATTAATGTTTCGAGTACACGTTTATCGATAAATGTCAATTGTGGACACTTAATACTAGTTTAAGTATTTATTTACTTACGTTGTGTGCATGGGTTACGGATAACCTAACGTTAATAGTGTTGATCCACGTGGGTAGCGGACTTATTAGGTTGACGAATCTAATAAGAGCCCGCTAGGTACGTTGGGTAACCTTATTAATGGGTATATTATACTTATGACTCTTTAGGATATGATTGATTTATGGGATAATAAGAGACACGAGTAAATAAATGAGTTTATCGAGTTGACGAATTCGATAAGGTCTACTATTTATTCCGAAACTTATTGGACTATTGAACTTATCGTTTAGAGATCTCATTGTGTTGCATTGAGTTATATATTGGTTGTTTGAGTGCATTCATAGCATCATATTGAGTCGATACACCCACATGAGGATACCAAACACTAGGATTAAATGGTGAAACGAAACATTTTTGGAAATAACGAAATGGAATACATTGGGGCAGACAACGTTGATTATGGGAATTATATATTAAGATTTGGTCTACATTAATAGGTTGTGCCGAGTCGATAGTTGTTGTGCCGTGATTACCGTTATCATCTGCTAGTGTTTATTTGTACGTTGATTGCTTGAGGTGAATTTCATAGCCCCACTTTTATCTACGTTTTAACTACATTGGGGTGAGAATCATGCTACTGTTTTCGGACCGTGAAAATTATTTGGATTTGCTTATATGCTTGACTGTTTAGATAGATGTGCGGTAGTTGTTGCCTTAGACTAGGGTAGCAATCCTAATTGCTATAACTATTGCCTAGCTAAGAATAAACTTCTACCTCGACCTAGTTCGGGGTTGGCAATTGTTCTAGATTTTGCCACGACAGTGCTGGACTAGAGTCGCTGGGCCCGAGTAATCCCTGGATGCGGGATATGTTTATGGTTGGTGATCCGGGTAGGATCGGTATTTATCTATCTTAGGTCTTGCATAGCAAATCAACTACTACTGGTCCACTATGATTTTGTTGAACTTAAACCTATGAACTCACCAGCGTAAGATTACCTTTTAGAATGATTTCTCAGGTATTTGAGAGTTGTTTGGAATACGTGATTGGTGGAAGCTTGGCAAGAAGGCAGGGTTCAGGGATCATTTCTGACTCTGATAAATTTTGGGGACCTATTTTATTAAATCATGTTTTGGGCCTAATAATTATACTTTTGGATTAAATGTTTTGAATACTTAAATTTAGGATTCATTTTGAATGTTAAATAACTATCTTTTTGCTATACTTATGTGCGATACCAATCCAATAGTAACGCCCCGAAAACTTGATTAAGTCATCCGCTGTACCGAGATTTGGGGGTGTTACAGGTACCGTGGAAATTACAACTGTGGGCCTTATGGAGAAAGAAAGCCCAATCTTGAAGAAACAATTAACAAATTCCTGGAAAGTTCAGCCCAAAGACAAAAGGAACAAGATGAGTGGTTAAAAGAATTCCAGGAAAACACTGACAGAAGCCTTTCCAATCACGACACAACCCTAAAAAACCTTGAATCTATGGTGGAAAAGCTTAGTGAGAAATTGAGAATGAATAACAATAAACCTAAAGGATCAAAACCCACAATGGAATGTAAAGTGATTTTTCTTGATAATGACTCAAAGATACAGGACAAAGATACAAATTCTGGTAAAAATCCCGTCGACAGATCTGAGTTACACCGTAACCTTTCTGAAGAGTTACGGCGTAACTATGTTTTTGACAGCCATAAAGGGGTTATGAAGAATGTTGATAAGGACGATTCTAGCGAGTTACACCGTAACCAAAAATCTGAGTTACGGCGTAACTGGGATACGTGGGCGGACGAATTCCTAGAAGTGTACGAATCTAGAACACCGGAGATTAACGAATGGTCCCACGATATTAGCTTATGCCCTCTGTCCCCATCTAAGAGGAAATATCACTTGTGCAAAGAGATACCCGTAGCTAAGGGGAATTGGTATGATCTATGGGCTTCGTGTGACCCGAGAAATGAAATTTGCGATGGAGGTAGCGATAAGGATAGGGTCAAGAATAACATATTCATGCGGCCTGCATATACTGATGATGAAAGACTGGAAAAACTCTCCTTCGAGGTTGAAGAGGAGCCACCTATCACTCACTGGTGTACTCCGATAATCATAATCGACGATGAATCCACACGAGCATGGCCTACGTGCAACCCCTTCCACGAGTATTGCAACGGTGGGGATAATGCTAAAGAGGAAGAATAGACATGCCCTCACGAGCTTGAAAGACATAATATCAAGTTCGGGGATTTGACATTTGATGATTGGTACGCAATACAATTCGGAAATGCTAAGATTAACCCGAATCTTCTTAAAAAGCTCGAGATTGACTACGAGGATCATAATCAGAAAAAGGAAGTAGCTAATAATGACATCTATTGCATGGAAGATCAATTAAGCGAAACTGACAACAATGAAATCCGAAGTCACTAGTGTGAAAGGATAAAATCTCCTGGGGAAGTTTTCTGGGCATCATGCAACCCTTATGACGATAAATGTAACGGAGGATGCAGCTTAAAGAGAATGGGAGAAGACGAATTCTTTTGTACCTCAACCAACGATAAGGAAATGACAAGTTTGCCTTGGTTGGACAACTTGGGATTTGACAGTTGGGTAAAGATCAAGTATAGACATGTAGATACGTTAACACAAGAGAAGATTTAGAAAGATTACATGAGTAAAGAAAATTCAAACAACGAGGGTCCTAACAAGTCGAGTGAAATAACAGTTGAGGATGACAAGAAGTTGGTAAGAAATGAAAAGGAAGAATGTAAGCGTGTACTAGTGGAGAATCTGCTAGATGAAGAATGGTTTAAAGGTACCGAGTTTAACGACGATGACATTGAGGGGATTTTAGATTACCTTGAGTTTCATGGGAATGAGGAATTTACTGACCCCGACAATGAAGCATATGAGCAAAGGAGGTGCAAAATCCTTGGGATTCCCCACAAGAGGCCGCCACCAATTATTGTCGAAAAATATGAGTTCACTCGGTACCATTTGGGGCCGGAGGAAAAGTTTTTCAAAATTTGGAAGATCGAGACTAAAGAATACCTCCGCACTGCCACGAATGTCGCTTGGGTCAGGCATAACTTGATGAAAGACATAGAGGAGGTTGGCCAAGTCCAAAGGCCCCCATAAAGCCCCGCGGCTCTGAGTCAAACTTAAAGACTCGTAAATAAAGAAAAAGTGCTCTTTCGGGAGACAATCCGAATTATCCCTTTCTTTTGTTTTATTTCCATTTCTATAAGGTTTTGTGTTTTTAACCATTTTTGCAGGAAACGAGGAAGTGATTGCTGCTGAAGTTTGCTGATCTGACCATTGTGGAATTTGTTAGACTCCTTGAAATCGTTTAGAGCTTCTAGGGTTTGACAATAACAATGATAATAAACTTGGTACGCAGCGGAATTAAAACAAATCAAAGTTATTAACACAAAGTTTTTCTTTATAATCACTCCAAGCCTCAAATATTATTTGATCAGAATAATACGGTTACACTAAATCTGTAACAGGAATCAAAGATTCTTGAGGCTAATCTACACAAATCCTAGGCGTCCAATTAGAGGACTTGACGCCTAGACACACACACACCTTTAGTCGACTACATTATGGAAGACATGTATATAAAACCTACACCCCATGTCCTCTTTATATACTAGAGGATTAGGGTTTACAAATGTCTACGAAGGACTAATAAATAAATCTTCTTTTGCAAGCAAGTCCTTCCATCTTTTTGTAGTTTTCTTCTTTGTCACTTTAAGCCCTTGATGTTTCATTCTTTATTGTTTTGTATCATCAAATCAATACGGTTCTTGTACGAACTTCCCTAGACGAAGTAGCAGAAGCTGAGATAATTAAATCTCACCATGAATGAAACATTCTTGTCTTCCTTTGTCTTCCCCTTAATCCATGCCACACCACTCCAACATCTCTTCCCCTTTTTGTTATCAACAAATAGAAAGCATATGCAATAGAAACTTCTCATTGAGTGGTGCATGAACATCAAATGATTCTTCAAATCTGTAAGCTCCTTGTAATGATCACTTGTGAAGAAAACGAAATATAACGAATTTGATGAAGAAGTAAAATATCCCAAACTTGTATCTTATATCTTGTTTATCCACGTGACGTTGAACTTATACTAACACCATATAAGTAGACCGTAATCTCTTGACAAAATCCTCATCTTCAATGAGACACTGAGCACTACAATGTAACTCTTTTAAGTGATAGTTTACTAGGTCTTCATCCATCCACCCCTGGACCTATGAAAACTAGATTTTGCAAGTCTTCGTCAACATCCTTTAAGCATGAACAAGTTATCTCCAAAGTGTAACACCCACTTTGAGATATGATAAGAACACAAACCTGTGAAACTCAACTACAACATCAAATTAGTGATAATCAACTTTCTTCGTAATCAACTAATCCAATAAACCAAATACGAGCTTTTTAAATCTTTTAAGAACAACTTCCAAAAACTTCTTGTGTGTGTGACCAAACTTCTTGTGTGTGTCCGACATCTTTCAATCGCATCCGAAAACCAACTCGATACATGTAGTAAATAAATCCCAAAGTTTTATTTAACAACAGTATTATGCAAACCATTTGTCACGTAAGATTCACATAAATTTTATAAGCATCCATGTATCCTTCACAATATAAAACCTACGTACAAAATCCCTATTTATTCCTCAAGGCATCACTGACCCATGTGCACCATTCATTCATATCAAACCAAATTGTAAAAATAATGTGTGTCCCATTCTCATCCATAACATATACCATGCAACCAATCATAATGAATTAATCAGTACACCTTTTTTATCTTTGAACCCCTCGATATAACATTTAAACAATCATGTTTTACCCACGTTAAGCAACCATATGTAACAGTACAAATCCTCAAGGTTAGTAGTAGTAACAAACTTTAACAATTTTAAACTTCTCAAAAGTCACTTGGCAGTAGTAACATATGATAACACTAGCAGTGGAATCCGAGCACTAGCAGTGTAACGACTTAAAGCGAGCAGTGGTAACGAAAGTAACGTAGCAGTGGTAATCAGTAAACTAGTAGTGGTAACTATTAACACTAGCAGTGGTCGAAATCATCTCAAGCAGTAGTAACAAAGATAATTAACAATCCTTAAAAACATGTCGAGAGCAGCGTAACCTGGCGGTACTAACCATCAAAACTTTGTGATACCTGCTGTTATATCATCAATTTAAGAACTGAGCACAGCCATTTAAATTCAAAAACCCTTCGAATCTTCACTAATCCTTGCGTCAAAATCTGGTGATAGTTACTAAGATATAGTTCCTTTAAATTTGACACATTACTAGTAATAAACAAGTAGTACTAATATGAGACTATTTAATTCGAACCAATCAATGGCCAACCCATGTTAAGACATTAACAAAGTCTCGTACATAATCTTTTGATACTTCATCGCACCCTCCAAATCTTTATTAAACCATCAAAGTCAATTAATTCAGTACGAGGTTACTAAATTCAGTACTAATTACTATATGACTAGTCACATGTAAATCAGTATGAGATTATCTTGCACAAAAATCCAAGAACCATTCTAAAATTCGAATATTTACCATGTTTCTGCAGCCAACTTCAACACTGAATAACTTTCACATAAAATCTCAGATCGACGATCCCTCCGGTGAAAAGTTAGATGGATACATAGAGAACGTCCACCAAAATTTTCGTCTTGATCCAACGGTTAACGAAAAAGTTATCGCGTTTTAAAAACAGTGGTGCAGAAAAATACGAAAATTTTGAGATTCGAATTTTTCTTCCTTCTTCGCCAAGAAAACCTTGTGAATCCCTAGGTAACGAGCTCCCCTGGCTCTGATACCAATTGTGGAGTTTCTTAGACTCCTTGAAATCGTTTAGAGCTTCTAGGGTTTGACAATAACAATGATAATAAACTTGGTACGCATCGGAATTAAAACAAATCAAAGTTATTAACACAAAGTTTTTCTTTATAATCACTCCAAGCCTCAAATATTATTAGATCAGAATAATACGGTTACACTAAATATGTAACAGGAATCAAAGATTCTTGAGGCTAATCTACATAAATCCTAGGCGTCCAATTAGAGGACTTGACGCCTAGACACACACACACCTTTAGTCGACTACATTATGGAAGACATGAATATAAAACCTACACCCCATGTCCTCTTTATATACTAGAGGATTAGGGTTTACAAATCTCTACGAAGGACTAATAAATAAATCTTCTGTTGCAAGCAAGTCCTTCCATCTTTTTGTAGATTTCTTCTTTGTCACTTTAAGCCCTTGATGTTTCATTCTTTATTGTTTTGTATCATCAAATCAATAAACCCAACAGAAGTTCAAGACGCATTACCAATTACGGCGTAATACCATCTTTGTGGTTACGCTGTAGCCACTCGCTTTGCAGCATATGTCAGGTTTTTCTAGTTACGACGTAACTCCCTCAAAATAGTTACGACGTAACTTTCCTCTGCTTTACTTCTTTCATTTTAAAATACAATAACCTTGTATTAGTATCTTAAATGAACTTTGTGGGTGTGTTCCCTGTAAACCCTCATGAGACTTCACTCGTCCACTTGGGACACCAAGTGGTTTACAAGGCTTGTTGCATATGCTAAATGTAACCCTGATTCCTACGAAAGTGAGTTAGGTTTGCTTTTATTTTTCATTTTTTGTTTTTAGAATTATGGTTGTTGGTAGTGTGATTTCAGGGATTGAAGCTTGTTCATGATGCTTATACAAAGGCACGTCTCTTTTTCATAGGCCATCTTTCTTTTTGGAGCAAATTTCAGGGAAGTTCTCGCTCTAATTCTACTTTTCTCTTCTCCTTTATTTAACGCTTAGTACAAAAGGGACTTTGTACAATTCAAGTGGGGGGACGGGAGTAGAATTAACTTTTGAACTTTATTTGCCCTCGTTTTTCTAGTTTATTTAGAAAAATTATGCCATTTTTAAAATTTTGACATGTTTTTCTTATCCTAACTAGATTAGACCTTAGCCGAGCACATACAACCCTTGATATTATATGGTGAGATTAGCCTTATCCGTTTCCTATATTTTACCCCAAATCCACCAAATTATGAGTGTGCGGGTAGCTTGTAAACTTTAGAACTTGGCCTTTGCATCATTTCGAGACCATAGACAAGGTATGTTGAGTTAGCTCGATGTATTTGGACTTTTCAGTTTAAGAAGGCAATATTATAGGATTATCACCCAAATAGCCTACCATTGTGTGTCTATCGATTAGTCACCTCGACTTCTCGACCCCCATGTGAAACCCTTTTGTTGCACTCACCTTTAGTGCAAGATACCCCTAGATACACCCATCTGAGCCATTCCTTTCATTTTGTTAACCCAATATATTGTTTCGATACACCTATACACCTTAGCCTACCCTGTAGTCTTTATTTGTGATTGGGAAGTCATCATTTGCCTAAGTTCAAGGTTCAAGTGGAAAGGTTCTGAAATCACGCTTTCGTCGACGACATATCCCTAAAGATCATTGAAGACCCCCCGAATTCCCGTTGTTCATCTCAAGTCGGGGGATATTATGTTTAGTTGTTATTGTTATGTTGAAAAAAAAATGATTTGTAAAAAAAAAACAGAAAAAAACAAAAATAGTTGTTATGTAAAAGTGCATTGTTATAAGCATTATGTTTTGAGCTTTATAGATTTAGTATCGAGGAGGCCACCTCGGTCACATTCAAATATTAGAGTTGGTAATTATGCCAGCAGTTAGAGAAAAGTTAGTGTGCCCATCATGACGTCCTCTAATGACACATCTACCTAGTATTTCATGTTCCGGTTTCTTGACTTCAAAGCTTGAACTTTGGGCGGATGGTAAGTGGTGATGACTTGGTTATAGATTTAGACTACCTGCTTGATTTTTATTTTACACCATTTATATATCCCATGTCTTATCCTACCCTTTAGTCATGAAGCATGTCTAGGTGATGCAGCGAGCAATCTTTGGTGTTTTGGCCATGGATTTGGTCATGTATCATTGATTTTGTCCACTTCGCCGTGACATGTTAGTAATGACGAGTCTCCCCTTAACCTTTGTCGTGTCTACCAATATTGCCTTCGATAATTGTTTAGCCCTTAACTCTAGTGGTGGAGATTTGTGTAACCCCAAGCTTATGATAGAATACATGCTATGACTGTGTGATTGAGTGATCACCCCGAAATTGACACTTAGAATAGTTGAGAGATTTGAGTGTTTCGTTCCCATTTCGTGAGGTGTTCGGCTTTGTTTTATTCTAGCATAAGGGATTTTTAAACTTATATTTTACAGGTTATGGGAGATATCTTTTTAGGAATCTTTCAAATATGGTCTACTTGAGGGCAAGTAGAGTTCAAGTGGGGGGATACTTGATAACATCAAATAGTCCTGAATATTAAGTATCAATTTCCCCCGATAATGCTTGTAATTTATATCATTTATATGGATTTACGCTTGTTTTCCATTGTTTTCCACTTTCTGGTAAATTACGAGCATTGGAGCTAAAGAGACACAGAATTGGAGAAATATCAAAGATTTATCTTAGTATGCTGACTTTGAAGAAGTTACGGCGTAACTCATCTCTCACATTACGCCGTAACTAAAGCGTGACTCAGAAAACCAACTCATTAGAAGATTAAGGCGTAACTCCCCCTAAAGACTACGGCGTAACTTATTAGGTCAAATGAGGTTCCACGCCGCTGATAACTACGCCGTAACTATTTCACCAACTACGGCGTAACCAAGTAATATTGAAGATACGGCGTAACCACTCATAAGGTTACGCCGTAAGCAGCATATCTAGTGCAAATTAGGGAGGAATTGAAGATTACGGCGTAACTCTTATATTAGTTACGTCGTAATCCAGATCTGGCCTATAAATACCCCACGATTTCCAGCATTTCAAAGCATCCCATTCTACACACCGCAACCAAAGAACGTGGGAAGAAGCCAAAGGCAGGTCTAGAAGAGCATACAGAGCTGTCTCCAAGGGAGAAATCACTCCCCTACGATAAGCATTAGCATTTTATCTTATCTTTACTTTCGATTCATGTATTTCGTAACTTTGAATATTGAATTGATTTGTATGGTTAATATGAGGGGCTAAGCACCTCTTGGTGCTGGTCTAGTTATGATTCCTTAATTGTTTTGTTTGCGTTTACATTACTTCTGTATAATTATTTCTAAGTGTATGCCTGCATAGTTTATTGGTAGCTACCATTGTTTTGGTAGTTTTGAATGGCGGTAGAGGCTAGTTGCTTAGGAGATATGACCAACTGACCCTAAGTGAGTAGACTGAGACGGGAAGGGTAAGATATGACCAACTGACGACCCTTTCTACTTGTGCGATTTGACCAATTGATCACCTACCGTTTAGATGAACTTAAGAATTAGGGGGTGAGTGTTTAAGTTGCTAACGCCCGGGGACTCACTATTATAAATCGTGCATGTAGCGGTAGTTAATGACTTGGCTTAGGGGACCAGGAATAACTGGACTTATGAAAGGACACCTGACTTCTCCAGTGGTGACATCTTTGCTGATAGGTCAGGGCGAATTGACCAAATGTTGTCCTCTCGAATTTGAGGATTAACTAGGTTAGCACCACTCTCCTCTATTGATTAACCCTTTGCCTTTTATCTGCCTTCGTAGTTAATTTATTCCTTATCGAAATCATTATTAAAATTTGTGACACCTAGACTTAGTAATAATCCAACACACATAGCTCTTGGGACGATCTCAGTTTTACCAAATACTACACTACACACGACCGGGTACAATGCCCGTTAGTGCATTAGGGTAGACCATAGGTATAACGAGACTATATAAATATTAAAACCAAGTCAGTAAAACCTGCATCAGTCATGTAGAAAACCTAAACTTTAACTTCTTAAGTATAGGACAAATATGTGATAAGAAGTGCAATGTACTTTTTAACGAAACCGGTAGTAAGATATTGAAAACGGTATCACTATAGGTAGAGGAATTAGGAAATATGGAGTCTATGTCATTAAAATCGGTAATGAACCTAAAGACAAAATTTGTCTTACTTCTATGGATGATACTTTGACCTTATGGCATTGAAGATTGGGTCATGCCAATATGCGACTTCTTCAATCGCTATCATCTAAAGATCTAGTAAGAGATCTACCAAAATTAAAATATGAACATCACTTTTGTGATGCTTGTAATGTAAGAAAACAAGTCCATGCTAGTCACAAAGCTAAAAACATGGTCTCTACAACTAAGTGTCTAGAATTACTACACATGGATTTATTTGGTCCATCCTCTATACAAAGTTATGGAGGCAACTACTACACTTTGGTTATAGTGGATGTTTACTCTTGGTACACATGGACTAAATTTTTAAAGAACAAAACTGAAACGTTCGATTACTTTGAAATATTAAGTAAGAAAATCCAAAGACAATTAGGAAGTCCTATAGTGTATATTAGAATGGATCATGGTAGAGAATTTGATAATGAAGTGCAATTTGGAGCCTTTTGTGATGCTAATGGTATTACTCACAACTTCTTGGCTCCTCGCACTCAACAATCGAATGGGGTAGTTGAAAGAATGAATAGAACCCTATAAGAAATGAGTCGCACCTTGTTAAATGAGCTATCCATTCCTCAAAAGTTTTGGTGCAATGCCATTGATACATCAACGCACATACTTAATCGAGTCCTGATTAGACCATTTTTAGGTAAAACTCCATATGAGTTACTTCGAGGCAAAAAGCCTACGTTAGATCATTTTAGAGTCTTTGGTAGCAAATGTTTTCTACTTAACACTAAAGATTAACTTACAAAATTTGATCCTAAATCAACCGAAGGTATCTGTTTAGGTTACTCTCCTAATAGCAAAGCTAACGTCATATTAAATAAAGAAACAATGAAGGTTGAAGAGTCATTAAACGTAAAATTTGATGAGAGTCCACCCAAACCTACTCTACCTCTTTTCAATGACGAGATTGTCGGGAGTGAAGCTATTGAAATAAATAAAAAGACAAACGAAGAAGAAGAACCTTTAAATAATGAAATCACAAATATTAAAGAGTCTAAAGATCACCCCGTAGATAAGGTCATAGGAAAATTAAACGAAAGAACCTTAAGGTCTTAAGTCCAAAACCAAAGTAGCTTATTTTGTTTTGTCTCAACCATAGAACCTAAGAATACACAAGATGCCATAAAAGATGAAAGTTGGGTAATGGCTATAGAGGAAGAGTTAAATTAATTTGTTTATAACGATGTTTGGACACTTGTCCCTCCACCTAGTAATTAAACCATAATAGGAACCAAATGGGTATATAAAAACAAGTTAGATACAAAAGGTGTAGTGTCTAGAAACAAAGCCAGACTCGTTGCCCAAGGGTATAATCAACAAGAAGGAATAGATTTTGATGAGACCTATGCCCCTGTGGCTAGATTAGAGTCTATACGAATAATTATTGCTTATGCTTGTGCTAATGATCTTAAGCTTTATCAAATGGATGTCAAAAGTGCTTTTCTAAATGGTTTTATTAATGAAAAAGTATATGTAGCTCAATCTCTGGGCTTTATCGATTTTGAAAAACCTAAACATGTGCATAAGTTAAAGAAAGCTCTTTACGATCTTAAACAAGCCCCAAAAGCTTAGTATGATAGACTCAAGTCATTTTTAATCAAAAATAACTACACCATGGGGTTAGTTGATAATACACTTTTTACTAAGAAAAAGGAATCACATATAATCATTGTTCAAATATACGTAGATGATATTATATTCGGATCAACTTGTCAAGACATGTGTGATGATTTCTCTAAAATCATGCATGACGAGTTCGAGATGAGTATGATGGGAGAACTAAGTTTCTTTCTTGGTCTACAAATAAAACAAGTAGAAGATGGTGATAACGCTACACGCGTCGTTCGGGGTCAAAGGAACTTCCTTTTCTTCGAGCAAGTTTTATAACACCCTAGGCAGTGAACCTAATCGTTGTAGTGTAGTAATTAGGGTAAGCCACGGGTATTGATATCGTTCTCTAGGGGAATAGGAATGCTAGTAGGGAGTTACTACGCTAAGGTTAAGGTTGAGGAAGATTATTTTTTATCTTTTTTATATTTTATGAAAATGGAAAGGTACGAATCTCGGGTATTGGATTTGGGGGGTTGGTATTTCTACCGATTACTCTACTATTATCTAATTATCTAAACTAAGGTTGTGGGAGTCTATGTCTAATTAATGTGTGCTCGTATGATAGTTTAAAGATGTGTTTACTTAGTTTGTATTACTCCTTAATTATCTCCTATTGATGGTTGAGTGTCACGTCTTATTCCTAGTTGCGTTGTGTTTCTAAAGTTGTAGGGTATGCGTTTCTCCCTAACTCTTTGAACTTACCAAAGGGTCTTGTCTACAAATCCACGTAGAGATTATAGACTCCTACTCTAAGGCACTCTTCGGATGTTTTAGCCTACAATCACTCAGGTAATCATACTCTAAGGTTCACAAAGATGAATCAAGCATTAAGTACACAACGAATGACCTATCGCATTACTAGATCATTAATCAACTAAGATAAGAAACAACCAATCAATATTTAATAATTAAGTTTCATACTTCCTAAGCAAACACACAAATAAATTAGCCGGACATGGAGAACATGCAAGCATACACACAAATAATCAAAGACATAATTGAATTAATGAAGCAAAGACTTATCTTGGTGTAAGATAGGGTTAAAAACCCTAAAATACTGTACAAGACACCTTAGGTTCGGTTTTAGGTCTTTACTCCAAAGACTCTCCACACAAAGACTGAAAAATTCGGATTCTATATATAAGATTACAATTGCGACGGCGTCACCTTATGTTTAGTGACGCCGTCGTGTCGCCGCCATTAGGGTTTCGTCTTGGCCACGTTAACCTTGCGACGGCGTCACCTTATGTCCGTGACGCCGTCCTCTTCAGCTTCTGACGTCGTCTGGATCGCATCTAGGCCGTCTGAGTAGCGACGGCCTACTCTTTCACACTAGACGCCGTCTCTTGAAAACACGAGTTTTGAGTTCTGACCCGTCACAACAATTCTCCGACGGCGTCGTACATAGAACCTGACGCCGTCGCCTTCTACATTCAGCGACTGTGAGTGTCTGATTTCGACTTTGGCCATTTTCTTCATATATTCGCGCCTTTCTGTCCAAATAAGTGTCATTCCAGCATTTTGCCTTCACGAGACCTAAAAAGTGAAAAGGAACGATATTAAGCAATAACGGATACAAAAGTGATCAAATAAGGACTTAAACGACCCCTCAAAATGGTACCTTTTAAAACCTTATCAAATATCCCTACACTTGTTATTTGCTTGTCCTCAAGCAAATGTGCTTTTAGCCAATTAATTTGTAAGTTAGGGGTCATTCAGCATTAATTCAAAACGGTCCACAACACATATAAGCCCCGCAAAAGTCATAACAAGCACGGAAATTACATACTAGCACCTCACATGGGGTGTTTGGATACTCACATCTCTCTCGGGTGTATATGAAATATAACAAAATAGGAAATGGAAGATAAACACTCATTAACCGGTCCTAGTACATAGATTACCATAGGCTTGAGAATAGATCAAACCTCCATCGCTTTGGCGTAAGCACCTAGGAAAGACTATCAAAGAGGTCTTTAAAGGGTTGTAACGTTAGGCTTACGGTAGGGAAATAAGGGTTTGGTGGGATAGGCTATTAAGTGGTGGTAAGTCAAAAATCTCTATGTTAAATGCATATGAAGAATGGCGTTGCTAAGCCAAGACTCGACACTTCTAAACTCTAGATAACTGAAATAAACAAACATAAATTAAAAGATAGATGTAGGATGGTAGCCCGTATGTTTTTTTTTTTTTTTTTTTTTTTTTTTTTTTTTTTTTTTTATCACTCTAATTTTTTTCTTTTTCTCTTTTTCTATTTTTTTTTCGAATTTTTTTTTTTTTTTTTTTTTTTTTTTTTTTTTTTTTTTTTTTAATCATACACTTTTACTCTACCATCCTCTATGATAACATCAAAATACTAGGGATTTACAGGCATATCCCTACACTTGAGTTTTTATTATTCTAACACTAATTTGACCCGAATCGAAAAGATCAAAACACTTGGGGTACATTATTACGTAAACAAAGGGAATTTGAATTTAACGTTCCCTTCCCGTCATTTCATAAACTTTAACTTTTCCCATGAATCCCAATCATCCCAAAACTGTATACAAAGGATATGACTCGACTTAGCAACTTATGCAAGCAACTAGATAATTGAACTAAGGGTTTGGGGTGATAACAAATAATTGCACTAAAAGTGAGTTCATAAGGGTTAGGCTAAGGCGATTTGGGTGTATATTTGGGGGTGGGGTGTAAACAATGCTCTTCATTGATATTCCGGAAAAACCGAAATATCACGAGAACCGCGAAAAGGATAGGCTCTGAGGGGTTAACTAGGGGTATCGTGTACTAAAAATGAGTACAACGCAAAGGGTGTGGGGGAATTACTCAACCGATGTGGAAGAAGTAATTATATTACAGGTATCAAACAAGGGTTTATCCTAATGCCTCTTATCATTTAGTTATTCCTAACTACACAAGTGTAGCCTCACTTGCGATCTCGGAATGCATCACAAAACAAGTTCTAGAATCTAATATACTACCGGTTCACACTCTAAGCATTAAAGATGAATGCTTTAATTCCTACTAATCTAAGGGCGATCCTCACATTTTGGGTGGAATTTGGGTGGTAAAGGGTTTTTGTGCTAGTCATATAACTTCCTATCCATGAGACGCTTTTGTTAAGACTAATGGCCCACTCTTATATGTCATGAAAAATTTTAAATTTGGTGCCAAAATTACCCTAACCGACATTTCTCATGGTTTATTACACAATCACAATTGGACAAAGCAAATAGTCAAGGATAAGCATAGTTTCAAAGTTCCCGTTTTATTTTCCCTCCCTACACTTAAACTGAACATTGTCCCCAATGTTCCCCGAAAGTATCAAAGTTATGATAAAAGAAGGTAATTAAAAACGAAAGAAACTAATACTCCCCTGATTAGCTCGGTAGGATCCGTGTAAAGTGGTGGTTAAATTCTTTTCAAGAAGAATTATTGCGTGAAAAGCTCCTTCCAATCTTATGTAACTTCTTCTTGACAAACTAAACCTGCACACTTGAAGAAAACAAACGAAACCTTCGCGTAAAATCGGCGGTAATAATATATATAAGACTCGATTTAAACTAGGATATAATGCTTGTGGAATGGATGTTTACAGAATTTCTAAGAAAATTAAGACCTGGAAAATTCCAAAAATTTATAAGTAGCTCAGAAAACGAGAAAAAGTAATCTGACGTTTTTACTCCTTCCTGACGCCGTCAGGTTGCAATCCTGACGCCGTCGGGTTATCCTGACAAAAACTGGTCTGCGATTTTCTGGAAAAATTTCTGGAAAATTTACATCTTTAGAATCTGGAAAAATTTCTGCAAAACATCCATTATGACTCGATACAAGCATTTGACTCGAACAAACAAACATATATATCTTTTAGTTAATTGTTATTCTCATGTTTACGTTTCTTTTGAAAACGTGTGTAATCCTCCCTACACTTATCCCTTATGTAAAATACCTTTATATGCAATTAAGACGAGGTTAAAAACAAAATAAAGCATTTTTACAAATTTAAACATGAGGATAAACAATTAATAAAAGATATATGACACTAACAAGCAAACAATTAAGCATGGGTTGCCTCCCACGAAGCGCTTTTCTTTATTTAAGAGTCTTGTAGCTAGACTCGTAGTCATGCTCCTACGTTTTCTCACCATCGCCCTCTTCATGGCCTTTAATGGGGGATTCCATGTTGTAGAAGTGCCCTAAAATGCGCTTCTCTAAGAGTTCATCTTCTCCCCATTCGGTCCTGTATTCCGGTCCTAGGTTCAAACAATCCTTGTAGAATCCGAAAATCTTAGCCATAACATAATCAACACCTTTCTCCCTATCCTCATTATTCCTATAATAGACCGATAGTTTAAGTTCCTTTTCATCATTAGAGAGTGATGAAAACTTCTCAATCTTAAATGGCATTTGGTAAGCTATGTCATCGGTCGTATTCTTGAATCGCACTACTCCTAATGAGGGGTCATAGGTCATTCCGGTGCTTTCTATGAAAGGTTTTCCTAGAATAACATGGGACAAGCTAGGGTCTATGGCCGTGCTAATATCATCCACATTTATGAAATCCGTAGGAAACGTGAAACTACCTACATGAACGGGCAATCCTTTAACTCTACCAAGAAAATTGCAACTAACATTAAGATCATTGGGGTCTTGCCTAGTTGGAATAGGCTTCTTCAATATCCAATTGTAGTAGGTGCTAGTCATTATGTTGATTGGGGACTTGCGATCAATGTAAGCTTTTGCCACAAAAAGGTGTCCTATGACACATGGTATGTTAAGATTCCAAGGGTTCCCAAACTTAATTCGAGGACTTTTCCTAACATACATGTGACGGAGGTCACGCACTAAGTGAGGGTGGCGAGATAGTTCTTCGTCCGTAGGAAATTTGTTGAAATAGTCAATGTCTACTTCATCTATTTCCTCGGGTATTTCCTCATCCACTAGTGTATAGTCCTCTTCGTTATTTGTTTCATCAGGTTCAACTAAGGCGATGGTATTGACGAATTGGACATACTTTAGCTTGCTTGGATCCTTAATCTCTATGCCTGAAGGCTCGGGAGTTGAGATAGCACTAACCTTCTTATCACTATTAGCTATGGCTTTCAAAAGGTTGTCTATTTTCCTATCCATCTCGGCTTGTTGATTATTAAAGCGGTCCGAGAGCTTAGCTATTTGGGTTTCTTGGGATGTAACTAGGTTTTGCAACATCCCTTCGATGTTTTGTTGGTTAGGACCGTTAGGTGGGGGCCATGAGAAATCATTAGAAGTGAATTCTTTGGTTTGTCCCCAATAAAAGTCGGGCTTGTTTTTCCATGCTTCACGGGTTTCATTGAAATTCCTAGGTCCGGGTGTTGTAGGGAATCTTCCTCCCACTCCATTAATACGCGAGGATGCGTAGTCAACAGAAGC
The DNA here is from genome assembly GCA_019973895.1 of Chrysanthemum seticuspe. NCBI lineage: Eukaryota > Viridiplantae > Streptophyta > Magnoliopsida > Asterales > Asteraceae > Chrysanthemum > Chrysanthemum seticuspe. The sequence goes on along the minus strand of BPTQ01000008.1, from coordinate 159,927,550 downwards.
GTGCTCGGGGGATCGGGTGCTATTGCGCGTGTTATGAGGATCACAAAACGGCTCACATGAAGAGGAAGCTTTGTTCACATGGTGTGAAGACTTAGGATTTTCGTAGGAACTCATGAGGAATTTAACCTGATCTTCAAGTTCGATCATCCTACGGTCGGGAGGAGGCAAGGAGATTGCCTTGACGGTTTTGGGCAGCTCACGGGGGTCATCCCAACTTTCGTTGTCATAGAGGGCAAGATCCTCTATTATTTCCCATTATTCTTCTGCGGTGAGATCACTAAGTTTTCCACCGGCCGCTTGGTCAATGGATCGCTTAGTGGGAAAGTTGACATGATCATAAAAGATTTGGACTTGGAGCCAAAGATCAATGCCGTAATGAGGGACTTTGTGAAGTAAGTCCTTGAATCGGGTCCATGCTTCGTAGAGAGATTCACCTTGACGTTGTTGGAACATCAAGATGTCATTCCTAAGCTTAGTGGTTCTCCCCGGTGGGAAAAATTGAGCAAGGAAGCGAGAAGTAAGATCATCCCAACTTGAGATGGAGCCGGCGGGAAGTCGCTCAAGCCAATTACTAGCTTGGTCCCGTAGAGAGAATTGGAAGAGACGCAGGCGCGTGGTCTCCCGAGTAGTAGCATCAAGGTCGATGGAATCGACGATTTTGAGGAAATCCCTCAGATGCTGATTTGGATCTTCGGAACGAAGTCCATGGAATGCACATCCATTTTGCACCAACCGGATGGTGTCGGATCGCAGGGCCGTAGTTTGGGCTTGGTCGGGAAGCTCAATGGTGTTCCTATAGCCTAAGTGGCTTGGTCTCGAGTATTCACCAAGAGTACAGGCTCTTGGCGGGTCATTTGGTGGTATGTTGATGAATGGTAGTGGGTTATCACCTTCCATGATGAAAAGTGATGGAATTACTAACAAAGGTTACGAAGAAGGGGGATAGACTAAGAGAAATCTAAAAATGAGAAAAATTTACTTGATAGGAATCAAGCAAAGAAACCTAAACGAGGTGGACTACTAACTAGCTATTCTATTCCCCGGCAGCGGCGCCAAAAACTTGATAACGCTACACGCGTCGTTCGGGGTCAAAGGAACTTCCTTTTCTTCGAGCAAGTTTTATAACACCCTAGGCAGTGAACCTAATCGTTGTAGTGTAGTAATTAGGGTAAGCCACGGGTATTGATATCGTTCTCTAGGGGAATAGGAATGCTAGTAGGGAGTTACTACGCTAAGGTTAAGGTTGAGGAAGATTATTTTTTATCTTTTTTATATTTTATGAAAATGGAAAGGTACGAATCTCGGGTATTGGATTTGGGGGGTTGGTATTTCTACCGATTACTCTACTATTATATAATTATCTAAACTAAGGTTGTGGGAGTCTATGTCCAATTAATGTGTGCTCGTATGATAGTTTAAAGATGTGTTTACTTAGTTTGTATTACTCCTTAATTATCTCCTATTGATGGTTGAGTGTCACGTCTTATTCCTAGTTGCGTTGTGTTTCTAAAGTTGTAGGGTATGCGTTTCTCCCTAACTCTTTGAACTTACCAAAGGGTCTTGTCTACAAATCCACGTAGAGATTATAGACTCCTACTCTAAGGCACTCTTCGGATGTTTTAGCCTACAATCACTCAGGTAATCATACTCTAAGGTTCACAAAGATGAATCAAGCATTAAGTACACAACGAATGACCTATCGCATTACTAGATCATTAATCAACTAAGATAAGAAACAACCAATCAATATTTAATAATTAAGTTTCATACTTCCTAAGCAAACACACAAATAAATTAGCCGGACATGGAGAACATGCAAGCATACACACAAATAATCAAAGACATAATTGAATTAATGAATCAAAGACTTATCTTGGTGTAAGATAGGGTTAAAAACCCTAAAATACTGTACAAGACACCTTAGGTTCGGTTTTAGGTTTTTACTCCAAAGACTCTCCACACAAAGACTGAAAAATTCGGATTCTATATATAAGATTACAATTGCGACGGCGTCACCTTATGTTTAGTGACGCCGTCGTGTCGCCGCCATTAGGGTTTCGTCTTGGCCACGTTAACCTTGCGACGGCGTCACCTTATGTCCGTGACGCCGTCCTCTTCAACTTCTGACGTCGTCTGGATCGCATCTAGGCCGTCTGAGTAGCGACGGCCTACTCTTTCACACTAGACGCCGTCTCTTGAAAACACGAGTTTTGAGTTCTGACCCGTCACAACAATTCTCCGACGGCGTCGTACATAGAACCTGACGCCGTCGCCTTCTACATTCAGCGACTGTGAGTGTCTGATTTCGACTTTGGCCATTTTCTTCATATATTCGCGCCTTTCTGTCCAAATAAGTGTCATTCCAGCATTTTGCCTTCACGAGACCTAAAAAGTGAAAAGGAACGATATTAAGCAATAACGGATACAAAAGTGATCAAATAAGGACTTAAACGACCCCTCAAAATGGTACCTTTTAAAACCTTATCAGATGGTATCTTATTTAATCTATCTAAATACATAAAGGAGATGTTAAAGAAATTTGGTTTGGAAGAGTCAAAACCTATAAGAACACCAATGTCATCTGACACTAAACTCACAAAAGATGAAGACGGCGAATCCATTGATAACACAAAATACCGTGGCATGATTGGTAGTCTTCTCTACCTCACGGCTAGTCGGCCGGATATCATGTTTAGTGTTTGTCTATGTGTTAGGTTTCAAGAAGATCCTAAAACATCACATCTAGAAGCCGTCAAAAGAATATTTAGATACATCAAGGGTACGACTCAATTATGATTATGGTATCCTAAGGGTACGAGGGTAGAAAAAATTGTATATGCAGATTCTGACCATGCAGGTGATTATGTTGATCGAAAGAGTACAAGTGGTGTATGTACTTTCATGGGATGTTGTTTAACATCTTGGTTCTCAAAGAAGCAAACGACATTGGCCATATCAACAACCGAAGTCGAATATGTCTTCGCCGGCAAAGCATGCCAACAAGCACTATGGATGAAACAAGCGTTAGTTGACTACGGAATTCATCTAAGTGACATAGCTATTCTACGTGACAACAAAGGTGCCATCGACTTAAGCAAAAATCCAGTATTGCACTCTCGCACCAAGCATATAGAGATTCGTCATCACTTCTTAAGAGACAATGTTCAAAAGGGGAACATCTCTATTGAGAAGGTAGCATCCGAAGACAACATAGCTGACGTCCTCACCAAACCGTTGAAGCGGGAACACTTCAACCTACTTCGTCTTGGTCTTGGTCTCATGGAAAAATCGTCGTAATTAGTTTTTAAACTCTACAAGGTATGTAAACACTAGCCTTTTCTTTCAGAGTCTAGGATCTCTATTTCACACACAACTCACAAACAAATACGGAAATTTTCAAAACTCAAGACACTTTTATTTACAACTCGTACTTTCATAAATTTTCCTTACTTTTTAAAGTAAGTTTCTCTTACAACACGTAAGCTCATACCTATTTTTCTTAAACGTTTTCTTCAAACAAAGAAACTTTTTCGAAATGCTTTCTAAAGGGATACCTCTTCCCATATCACTTTCATAAAAGTTATTTCTCATGTCTAGGACAAATTTTTCTTACAATTAATACAAAGTAAAAACACGTTTTCATTGCATCTCATGTCTTTTGAATGCTAAATAGGATACATAACTAACATGTGTTTTCAGGTACATTCATTTTAGCAACAATGAATTAGGAGCACTCGGGTTATCTCACATAATAGTTTGTGTTTCACTTCTAGTTTATTTTCCTTTTTTTTAGGAGTTGAGATAACCGCAACTCCAAATGGTTTGCATATAGGCACACACTAGGCACAAATGTTTCTAAAAGGAAAATTTTGAGCTACCTGAGTCACCAGTACCACGGATCCCAGCATTAACGCTGACGGTTTCCTCAAGGGAAGGATCCGTGGGATCCGTGAGATAGAAGCTAAAATTATCTTCTATTTTTATCACTTTGAATGAAAACTTCTATATTTTCATCATTTTTTTTATGAGTATGTTACTTAATGCTTGTGTTCTCATGATCACATGCCTTAAATTCATATCTAATCATTAGATTTTTGTCCACATTTTGGGTCAAGCATTCATTACAATGCATTATTTTTCTATAAATAGGATTCCCAAAATGCTTGCATATTCATCACTCTCAACCTCACAAACAAACATCATCATGTCATCCAAAAGATCTTCCAACATAGATGAATCACCTAGTGCAAACAATCATGTTGGAATCACTCCTAAACCATTTCTTAAGTGTTAGTAATCAATATGTAATAGTTAGCTTAATTAAGGCTTTTATGTTAGTAATTATGGCTAGGCTCATGTAGAAAGCCCATGAGCCTATGTAAAAGCCCAATAAGGAAAGGAAGGGACTAGATATGTTGCCCTAGCTCCCTTCCCCTATAAATAGTCTTGTAACTCTCATGTGAGGGTTGGTTGTTCATTTTATCACAAAACCTACGCATAACTTTTCTTTATTCATTCGTGTTTTTGTGTTATTGTGTTCATCCGATCACTTCTTCTTCTATATTTCTTATATTGATGCTTGTGTTGCAAACATGGGAACCTAACAGTGGTATCATTCGCCAAATAGTTGGGTGAAACGGTTTTGTTTTTTAAGTTCTAGTGTTTAACGCGTAAGTTTTGGTTTACAAATCTTCAAACGCTTAAAAGCTTTAATTTTTACACTTTAAAACTCAAGATTCTTGTACTTTAAAGGTTATTTAGTGTTAAAGTTTAAGTTTTTGGTAAAAAGTTTGAAACTTTACGTGTATTTCATTGTTTTTGAGCTTGGTTTCATTCGTGTAGTCATTCCTATGCGTAAGGTGCATAAGAGTTTTAGATCATCAAGTTTCACACTTTTGTGTTCTTTTGGTGATATTAAAGCTTTTTCATCATAAAAATCTGGTTTAGAAACACTTTTGGGCATAAAATCAGTTTTTGGTGCAAGTTGGCAATTCTTACGCATAGTAAAACCCTAGTTTTACTCGTAAGGATTCATAGTCTACGTGTAAGCTACTCAAGGTTTGATCTTCAGTGCTATTGGTTTACTCAGTTTTTTCTTGCTTGGATAAGCCTGAAAACACTTCGACTTTGGATATCTTTTACACTGGTATAAGTGTAAAGGATTTTTGTGTCTAACCCTAGTTTTACGCCTAAGCATAAAATCTTACGAGTAAACATCTTACACATAAGCATTTTCTACGCATAAGCTTGACTTACGCTTAAGGAAATCTTACGCATAAGGTTCTTACTATTAAGCCTTTGGTTTACGCTTAAGCTAAGGTTTCATCTACTCTACGCGTAAGCTACTCCTACGCGTAAGTTCTATTCCTACGCGTAAGGTTGGTTTTCTACGCATAAGGTGTTTTCTTTGCATAAGATGGTTTTCTACGCATAAGGTTACTTCATAAACTAAGTTTCATTCGACTACAAAGATCCATCATCAACACAAGTTTCAAGATGTCTCAACCACCATACTCTAGCTACTTTCCTCACATGTATCCTCAACAACAACAACAACTAACAAAACAAAAACAATCCTATCAACAAATTCAACAACAAATTCCTCAAGGAGCAATTCCACCACAAATGATTCAACCACCACCTAATCTTTAAGTACAACCTTACACAAACTTTCAAAATCAGCATCCATCCAAATATGATATGAAGGAACCGTCTTGGTTTGAAAAGATGTGTGAAGCTTTAAGTAGCCAACAATCCATTCATGAGGCTGGATCACTTGATAGACCTCCAATGCTCACTCTCGAAAACTACGATCAATGGGTGATAAGGTTCTTTAGGTTTTTTGATCTAAAGAAGCCACATGGAAAGTTCTTGAAGAAGGTCATCCTTGAAGGTCCTTTTCATATGCCTACTATCACTGTACCCGGAGATCCAAATGCTAATCCACCAAGAGATGATGTAAGCAACGTTGTCGGTCTTGCTCAACTCACTGCTGACCAACTTCTACACATGGAAGCTGATGAACTTGCAATGCAATATATCCTTTTAGGATTACCCAATCTGATACTTCGTAGTGTTGATGCTCAGAAGACTGCTAAAGCAATGTGGGAGCATATTCATCTTTTAATGGAAGGCACATAACTCAATCAAAAAGACATGGAATCCAAAATCTACTTAGCATATGAACACTTCATGATTGAACCAGGGGAGACATTAGAGTCATATCATCATCGATTCTCAGACATCATCAATGACTTGGAAAAACATAACATCATTATGCAAAGAATTGCAGTCAACACTAAGTTCCTGAGTAGTCTTGGTCCTGATTGGGAAAAGTATGTCATTTTCATCCGTCAATCGAAGAATCTTCATCATGCTACATACGGATTCTTGTAAGACTATTTGAAGCCCCACCAAAAGGAAGTTGACAAAGAAAGGGTCATCCGTGGACTCCCTGTTTCGCCTTCACTTCCGGATAATCAATCTTTAGCTTTGTGGGCTCAAACGTGTTATCCTCAATTCCCTACTTTACAAACTGTCTTCACAAATCCTTCACAACCAACTGCAACAATTACACCATATGATCCGTCACAGCACCAATCTCAAGAAACTCAATTGGTTCCATACAACAACAACAATGATCAAGCACTTTACAGTGAATCTAATGAGGATACAGAAGCTTTTGATGCATTGCAACAAGGGTTTGTCATGATTGCTAGAGCCTTCGGCCGATATTCAAACAAATCCAACAATCGCATTCGTACCTCATCAAACACAAGGAATTAGGCTGTTGTTAATAATGGACGTGTTGAAGTTCAGAATCGTGGCAATGTTCGTCAGATGGGCAGTGGTCAAGGGTTTAATGCTATTAGAAGGACTAACATGGGTGCTCCACAACACCGAGCTTAAGTAGTGATCAAGGAAATGCTCAGACAGGGGTTAATGGTCTTCGTTGTTATAACTATAATGAGAAGGGTCATCTGGCTAATGCATGCCCAAAGCCGAGGACAAGAGGCAGCGCTTATCACAAAGAGGCTTTACTCTTGGCTCTTAAGGATGAAGCTGGTGGAACTCTTACCAACAAGGAACAGAGCTTCATGGCAAATGCAGATTCTGATGATGACATGGAGGACCTGCAGGCTAATGCAGCAGTAATGCTAATGGCTAACATGCACGAACTCCACATGAGTGATACAGGCCCAGTGTATGACACTGACGGCTTGTCTCAGGTACCAGATCAAACTATATTCATTACTGATCTGATATCTCCGCCAACATCTGCATCCGACGAGGATCAGAGTGTTCAACATGAGCCGTCTACATCTCATTCCAATGATAATCAAATAGATCCCGTAGTTATATTTGATGATCAAGATGACCTTATGGTTAATACTGATAATCAAGTTAACTCCGTGGTTATATTTGAGGATCTAAATAATGATCATGTTGAGACTCACGTTGAACAAGCTGAACCTTTGTCTAATCCAGATATTGAGCTCATGACCTTACTTAATGACCAAAAGTCTCGAATGGAAAAATGCCTTGACATTAATAAGCAATTAAAGGATAAAAATGCACTGCTGACTAAGGATAATGAATGCTTAAAATTTCAACTCAAAAATTTTCAAACACAAGAAAAACGTGAAAAAGGTTTTGAAGTTGCTTTTGAAAAATCTTACCAAAACGAAAAATCTTTGGAAAAACAGATATGTGATCTAGTTGCATCTAAGAATGCTTTGTTGTCTCAAATAAAACAACTGAAATATGATCATAAACAACAACTTAACGCTCTCACTTTGGAAACTCAAAAATCCAAGTATGAGTTGTTAACTTGTCAAAAACAGTTTTGCGAGTACAAAAAGCATTCAAAGAAACGAATAGATGACTATCTTGAAGAAATTGTCGACTTACAAAACAAAATCAAAGAGTTTTGAAATGTTGTTTATAAACATGGTGAGTCTATCACAACTATTCAAAAGTTTACTTTTAAACCAAATCGAAATGGATATGGACCGAATCTTGCTGATTACAAACCAAAGTTTTCAAATAGAGCATTCAAACCAAATCCGCAAGTCTACAGTGCAGAACATAAAATTGATGATTCCATTATGAGTGTTGTTGAATATAATCGTATGGAAGAATTAGATGCAGAAGACGAGAGTCGATCAAAATTAGAATATGTTGTTTATAACAAACCATTTAACTATTCAAAAGCCATCACCTTCATCGCACAACAGGATAATTCTAACACACCTTGGTTTATCACGCCTATTTCTGAGTCTTCTAATGATGGTCCTCAACCCAATTCTGCACAAACTAATGGTCCTTTACCTTCACTCAGTGAAGTAAAAACATTACCCGAACAATGTCAAATTCTCAAATATTTTGAAATATTCATTTCGGACATCATGCGAGAGAACAAAGAGATATTTTTCAGAAAAGAATTTTACCTCACGTTCAGAATTTTAAAATGTGTGCAATGTATTGGGAAAGGGACTTTCACAAGGAACTCGGACTTATGAAAAGAGTTTTCGAGCAAACAGAAACATCGATTTCAAATACAAAACGTAAAAAGAAAATGTTAAGACAAGATATTGATCGACCTTGGAAGATGTTATCTGTGCTGATACCATAAATGTTGTGTTATTACATTCTGTTACATATGCATTTGATTATATCTCTGCTGATTCTGTTGAAACTGTTGAGAATACTGATAATGTGTCACAAATCCAGTCATTAAAAGTTGAAAATGAGCGATTGTTAAATGAGCTTTCGAATGCAAAACGTCGTCTTCAATGATATCAAAAAGATTGTAAAAATCGAGAACTCGCTTTGCAAAACAAAATCAACCAGTTGCATACCAAAACTCTTAATCCAAAACTTGAGCAACTGGATGATGAAAACGTGTCTTTAAAGTGTCAAATTTCAAAATATGAACAAGAAATATCAAAAGTTAAAAAGGAATATGGTGTCATATTTGATTTACTCAAAAGGACTCGTGCTCAAGCATCAAAAGATGTTGATGATCATCTTGCATATACCAAAGATGTTTTACGACGAGATGGACTCACTCGCTCTGAAAATCTAGATTTATTACACACTATTCATGATCTAAAAGTAGAGTTGGTAAAACTTAAGCAAGATAGGGATAGTAACACATCAATAACAACACCTAGAAAGATTCAAATTGACTCTAGAACATCTAATGACAAACCACAAGAAACTAATGTGCTTCCCTCTACTGAAACAGGAATAGTTGCCTCTTTTCCCAACGCCTGCACTTCACAGCCTAGGAGCAATACAAGGAAGAATAGGAAGTTGCGACGTAAGAAAAGAACAATAAAGATCTCTGAAGTAGAAGAACACCTTAGGACTTTGTCATACCCCCAAAATAACTGTTTTGCAGCGGAATGGAATTCCTGGGGGATGACTGCCATAGCATCACAGTTATAGTTATATTTAACGACCTAAAGTGTCGTTTGGAAAATACATCGTTTGATTGAGTAAAATAATCAGAGTTTACAAAGTATAGGTCCCAAAAGATTTCCAAAGTACCAAAATGAGTTTGTTACAATCAAATGATAGTTAAGTGCATAAAATATGTGTGAGACGTGTCAACTCAGCGACTCCATGCAAGCCATGATGATATGCTAATACATGAGATAAAAAATGCTTAAAACAGTCAACACAAAGGTTGAGTGAAATTCATAGGTTTAATTAAATCGTTTGAACACTATATTCGTAGTGTGAGTTACGTTGATTCACACTCATCGTTGAAAACAAAACAACATTTATTTCACTAAGTTCATGACAACCAAAGCGTAAACCTCATACCAATAGAAATTGGAAAAATCGTTTCATCGCAGCCCTAGTAGGTAAACTTGCCAATTTACCTTATTGATTCGAATATAGTGCCTTCGATTTCCCCTAACTGGTCAATAAGAACGGGTGTATTAATTCCAATAGGCCTATTCACAATACTCGCGCTCACTCGCAAGTGACTAATGGTGCATGATGTAGGGACTTCAAACATGGAAATAGAATACTTAGTGACAATAAAGCATTTGGATATAACATACAGTTCAAAGCATTTGTGTTCGATTAAAAATATAGCATGTATCTCCCCCAAGAGTTTGTAAAACAATTAAGTAATAGAAAGTGGGGCTATGAAACTCACCTAATGCAATGTTTATGATGACAAGAGTGGACACACTGAAATGAAGCGAATACTCTAAGTGCAACCTATATGAATGATATGATCTATTATAAGCCATGAATTTATATCGTACATGCAAGTTCACATGTAATCTATACCACTTGTACATTTTTGAAAATGAAGTTATCGTCGAAATATACGTTTATGACATCTCGTCAAGTTATAAAATACTTTACGCGTATTTATGTTGAAACAATATACTACGATAACCGTTTTATTAATAAATTAAGAAATTATAGTTTTTCGTCGTAAAATAATATACTTTGACAACTCATGAAAATGACTAAGTAGCCTCGTAAAGCTAGTCGTAACTCGGTGAATATCGAATGTTAGAAAACAAACTCAATGGTTTTGGAATGCTTGTAGCGATATCTAAAAGTCTTAGCATTTAACTTTTGATCATAGAAGTCTCGATCATAGAGAAAAATATAGATGAAGTAAGGTAGTCGAGCTAAAGATATAGTTTATGAGTGGTTTTCGGAAAAGTTTGAGTGATCGTATATTATTCGTTACAACTTCGTTTGACGAACGGTTGAACATTTTGGAAACTAGGATAGGCGAACTCACTTTTACTTGTAGACATCGTTTTCTAAAAAGTATTCTATCGATATGAAAAACGGCTCCAAACATGGTCACTTGCGATAACCATTTTGGACTAATAGAAAATATGTAAGTGTTAATACTTGTTAAAAATAATAGTTACGATAGCCATAATTAAAACACGTGTAACTTAGTCGTTATAACTCCGTTTTCTATGTTTTATATATCCTTGGTTTTATGTTAATATAATCTAATATATTTTTGATAAATTGACTCATTTAGATAATGTTTAAAACTCATTTTTGCCCCAAAAATAACCCTTGACAGCTTGTATTTTTAAGAAAAATTAGTTTTCGTCGCAAAATTTGAAAATAGCGTAACTTCTTCGTTATAAATCCGTTTTAACCCGTTCAAGCGACCACAGTTTCATTTTAAAGTATATTTTCTGAAAATATAAACCAAAATAATCCATGACCTGTCGAAATTTCCAGATTTTACAATTTTGGACAGACCTCAATCTTGTGTTGTCGAAAATGATTTTTCTAGTGTAATACTTGTTCTAACCCTTTCCAAACAATACCAAAACTATTATAAACCTACCATACACCTTCTTAGGGTGACATGGGTTCCTAAACTTCACCAAAAATGATAGCTTTCATGGGAATAAATATAGGATAGTTTAAAACTCATAATAAGTATAAAAACAAGTAAAAAGTGGTATGAATACATATAATACTTGCATGATTTGTTACTAGATCATAAAAAATATATCAAGAATGAGTATGAAAGAGTAGGAAAAATATATTACTAGCTTACTTGAGTGATGATGAATTTTTGAGCTAGTAAACATAATAATCTTGAGGTTTTTATTTCAAAACCCTAACTAAATTATTATTAAGACTTGGTTAATACTTGAAGCTTGAAAATTGTATGGTTTCCTCTTGTGTTCTAAGCTTTGGTCGACCAAAAATGAAGAAGAGAGAATGATGATAAGGTTTTCTTACTATTAGATATTTAGTATAAGTGTAAGTAACTTAGTATGGGTCATAATAAATATTACTTGTATATTGTACAAATATCTAGCCAAAATGGAATATGTGTACACTTTTAGGACAAGTTTAATTAATAAAAAGGATGACTAGAGGGGGGGGGGAAGGTCGGCAAGGGTATATGGGTGAAGAGTTTTGTGTATTTATGATAATTAAATGTATTTAATGTTATGTGCAACGTATGTTTTGTACATTTAATTAGGTATTAAGTGTAGCGTTAGCTAGAAATCGATTTTAACGGAACAAAATAAAATATATCGAAGTCATAAAATTTATAAAAATACATTTCTCGCAAGTATTGAGTGAATAAATAATTATCGTATAGAAATTTCGTAAACCGTCGTGAATAAATATATATATATAACAATATATATAAAAAATAAATCCAAATCATCGGATAAACTAATAATACAATTTTTATAGCTTTAAAATGAGTATAAAAATATATCTAGAAAATTTTTGGAAGTGTCGGATCAATTATTCAAAATAAATGATCGTGCGATAGCGTTTATTTAATAAATAAATATACGTTAATGAAATATGCAAACCCATGCATGAACTATTATGAAAATGATGTTACTAATGATATGTAGACTAACTCTAGTCTATATATTGTGTTCTCAATGATGTTTCATGAATACACAGCTTAACCCTTACGGTTACGCGAATTTGATACTCGTAAACCTAGTTTACGAAAAATGATGAATAGTGAATCATGAATAGTGATTTTTCTCCAGGAATGAATAATGTTTTGTGAATAGTAAAATTTTAAAATAGCCTCTCAAAGTTGCAAACTGACTTCAAAAACGATGAATAGTAAAATGATGAATAGTAACCGGTGAATAGTAATTTCCCAAGATGAATAGTGAAATTTTCAAAGTTTGATAAATGACCTGAAATTTCGATTTGTCACAGACTTTGAAGAAAACTCAAGTTGCACCCACTTTAGATATTGCGTCTGACAAATGTAATGAACAAAGTGATGTAACGAATGTTGAATCTTTAAGTACTCTAAATGTTATGTTCGAAGGTTCTTGTGTTGGTTGTCGTAAAAGCATGTTTTCTGGTTGTCATGATAAATGTGTTGCTAAGGCTATCTTGAATCGTAAGCGGAATAACAGAAAACGGAATACCTCTAGGCCCACTAATGCTTCTAAGTCTGTGCTAGGTAAACCACCCTCTAGTGTTACGGCTACGATCATTGATGTACCCATAGAACCCCCTTCACCTCCTAAGAAGAACTTATCATCTAGTGCATTTACTAAGACCAAAGCTAAGACTAGTTGGAGATGGCAGAAATGGTTACATAATACACTTGGATTTAAATGGATACCTAAAATCATAAACATGTGTGTTTCAACTATAACTGCTTCGGAACCCTCTAACTCTTCGGGTTCCACATCTACTTCTATTCCATCTGTGTCGTCTGTGTGTAATGCATGTGATACAGATCATCCTCTGGATTGTTGATAGCGGATGTTCCCGACATATGACAAGCAATCTTAAACTGTTATCAAACTTTGTTTCAAAGTTCATTGGCGCTGTCAGGTTCGGGAATGATCACTTCGCAGCTATCATGGGCTACGGAGATTACATCAATGGTAACATCAAAATTAGCAGGGTTTATTATGTGGAAGGTCTCGATCACAATCTCTTCTCAGTTGGTCAATTTTGTGATAGAGATTTGGAAGTTGCTTTTTGGGAGAAAACTCGTTTCATTCGTGATCTACAAGGAACCAATCTTATGTCTGGTACGCGCAAATCAAGTCTTTAAACAATCTCAATGCAATACATGATTGCTTCATCTCCCATCTGTCTACTTTCAAAGGCAACATCGACAAAATCTTGGCTATGGCACCGTCATCTCTCACATTTAAACTTTCAAACCATAACCAATCTTGCACGATACAAACTTGTTGAAGGTCTCCCAAGATTTTGGTATTCTAAAGATCACCTATGCTCAGCTTGTGAACAAGGAAAAAGCACTCGTGCTCACTTTCCTTCTAAGGTGGAACACAGCTCACAACATGTGCTTCATCTTCTTCACATGGATTTGTGTGGCCCGATGTGTGTGTAGACGATTAATGGCAAGCGCTACATCTTGGTAATTATAGATGACTACTCAAGATGGACTTGGGTTTATTTTCTTCGAAGTAAAGATCAAGCTCCACATATGATCATCACCTTTCTCACGAAAATTCAAGTTCAGCTCCGGAACACAGTCTGACAAATCAGAACAGACAAAGGAACTGAATTTGTGAATCAAACTCTTCGTGCATATTATGAGAAAGTGGGAATTGAACATCAAACATCAATTGCACGAACACCGGAACAAAACAGAGTTGTTGAAAGACGAAACCGTACGTTAGTGGAAGCTGCAAGAGCAATGTTAATCAATGCTAAACTTACAAATTACTTATGGGCTGAAGCCGTGTCAACTGCATGCTACACTCAGAATCGTTCAATGATTACCAAACGCCACAACAAAACACCTTATGAGCTTATCCACAATCGTAAACCAAATCTCAAACACTTTCATGTATTTGGATCCCTTTGTTACCCGAATAATAATCATGATGACTTTGGTAAGCTCAAAGCCAAAGTTGACATTGGAGTCTTTGTTGGATATTGTGAAAACTCTAAGGGTTATCGGATCTGGAATCGTCGTACAAGGGAGATTATGGAAATGATTCATGCAAATTTCGATGAGCTTACAGAAATGGCTTCTGAGCAAAATAGCTTGGAACCCGGACATAACCGTCTAAACTTCCCCAAACCTCATCATCAGCTGAACCAAGCCTCCAGCTTACTCGTAAACAAATGGAACAACTATTTGCTCCTATGTTTAGTGATGATATTGATCAACGTGCTCCAGATGTATCAATTGTTTTTGCTGCTCAACCTGATAATAAACCAATACCTGATACACCTGAAACAACAACAACTGTTGAAGAACCACCACCAATTGATTCAACAACAACAGCCGAACAAACCGCATCCAATGACGCTGAACCAACTGATGATCTTCTGAACAATGAAGTACCTCCACCTGCAGATTATGATCTAAATGCGTTTTTCAATCCATTTGCTTATGAAACTGCCACACCTGATGTTGCAGAATCATCCACAAGCCATTTGAATCCTCCTAATCTGAAGAATGTATATCAACAACAACCCTCCACACATCGTTGGATGAAAGACCATCCTCTTGTGAACATTATTGGAAACCTGAATCAACTAGTCGTAACTAGACAACGCCTTCAGACTGACGGTGAACATTGCATTTATGCACTCACCGTATGCCAAGCTGAACCCAAAAATATTAAGGAAGCCATGACATATGACAACTGGATTGAATCCATGCAAGAAGAACTTAGCATTTTAAACGCATTGAAGTATGGGAATTGGTTGAAAAACCAACTGGGGTCTATGTTATTGGTCTCAAATGGATTTGGAAAAACAAGTTAGATGCTGAAGGTACGGTTATCAGAAATAAGTCACGTCTGGTGGCTAAGGGTTATAGACAGGAAGAAGGGATTAAATACGAGGAATCATTCGCACCAGTTGCTAGACTTGAGGCTGTTCGGATCTTTCTGGCATTTGCGGCTTACATGAATATCACGGTCTTTCAGATGGATGTCAAAACCGCTTTTCTAAATGGAAAACTGAAAGAAACGGTCTATGTTAGTCAGCCAGAAGGATTTGTTGTGTAACACCCCAACCCGACAAGGGTAAAGATATCACAATACGGTTTCATATCAGAACTTCTAAATAATATACAATAGTGAAAGCCTTACAAAAATACTCAAAAGAAAACATAAATAACTAAACTTCAAAATAAATCTAAGATCTCTAATATCAAATCTTGCTCTCGTCTCTACTCTCTACCCAGATCAGCTATCCCATAAGCCCATCTTGAATGCTTAAAATACCTGCCGCAGGAAAAGAAAATGCGGCTGAGCTTACAAAGCTCAGTGAACAGATATAAAGAAGTAAAAACTAAACAAAACAAATATACAAATGACAAAACCAAAATAAAATGATAAGGAAATTTTTTAGGATTCTGCGGAACTCAAACATACAGAAATCCAAACAATCACATAGCAATTTAAACATCTCATAGCACACTAATGACACAAACACAAACACAAACACATCAGAACAACCAAACACTCAACATATCTAGAATAAATAGATTACATATAAACCCAACGAAAAGTCTAAGACGAACAGAAACACTTCTAGAAAAAAAAACATGGCATTCAACAAATTAAATAACCTACACTTAACACACTTAAATCAATATTGCAGCAGCGGAAATAGCAGTCCAAAATACAGCAATCTCACAAACAAATAGAAACATAGTATACAAACTATAATTAAATAGACCAAACAAAACATAGCATAACCATCAGCAATTATCAAGACAACTATCATAAGCTAAACCAGTTCTAAGATCAAATCCTAACATCAGCAGAATTAAAACATGGCAGTCCACATAAGCAAATAAACCACTAACATATAAGCAAAGTTCACAAATTAACTAATCAAATTACACATACTAAACTTATATAATACTCACTTCACACTAACACATTCATCCCACAGTTCAACGAATTCACATAACGAGAAACTAATCATGATATCAGATAACAGCATACAAATCCCATTTAAACATATTAATCATAACCTAACATTGTAAACGATAATCACATAAACATACAAAAGCATACACATATATAAAACATATAATAAACCCAGCACATAATCATAAGCATTTGAACATACAGAATCAAAATCAAAATACTTAACATATTAATAACAAATAAAGATTTAGTTAACTACCACGAGCCCAAAACATATCATATCAAAATCATCGTAACTATATAAAAATAATCTCAAAATAATCCGGAGTAGCGAGCTCCCAGAATTTTATGAAGATGCGTATTGCACACGACATCATTCACCTATACAAATCATATCAGATAACAGATCAGATCTAGGATGCACCCATACGCCCCACATACATACATTGATAATATAACATAAATTGAGCTCATAGCAAATAATAGATAAGGGACGTGGCAGAACTTCACTCTACTGCCCTAGAGTCATGTCAGAGGTGCATCACTGACACGGACATGGAACCCCCATGACTAGGTATTATTTGGCTCGGGTGTCAAACTAACTTAGGTCAAACAATTTATCATAAATGACATAGATCATAATCAAGACAAGGTCACTGATATCATATCAAATAGTTCATATAAGGTCCATATTCACATATTCAGGAGTAGAAGTTTATATCACAATTACAAATCTTACATTCATATCTAGGAGTTCATAATCAAATAGCCATACTCAAACCTAGCAAGGTTCAACAAATGTGCATACCAAAGTCTTCCTAACATACAGTTCAAATCAGGTATCGCATGGTTCAATAAAACATAAGTTCAGATAAACAACAGGTCAAACAATCAGGAAAGGTTTCATAGCAATGGCATTGGAAACCCTAATAAGTAAAATAGGAAAGCTAACGAAAAGAACATCATAAGGAACCTTTACTGAAAAGGTCAGAATATCTGTACCTTAAAGCAAATGAGAGGAAAACAAACGAATGTAGGAATATGAAGATGTAACGTCGCGTCTCCTTCAACGAATCTACACAGATTATGATTTATTTAATACTTATTAGCATCATTAATGTTATAACGGATTTATCGCATTAATACTTTTAGAGTTGTCGGAATATTCTCATTTGAGTGACAGACAGGATTACAACATTTTAGAGTATTAATTATAAACTAGCCAAACTTAGGATTACAAATTACACCCTTGACATCTTTTAATTTCACGATCTAACCTTATATTATCAGATTTTACTATTTCAACCCAAAGGTTTTAGAATTTACAAAACATACGCTTTTTAATTTAATAACAATTCGAATGGCCCTCTAAGTATCCAAAATTACACGTTTAACCCCCACACTTATTTTATACATTTAGTGCATGTATTTTACTGTTTATAAAAATAACCCTTAAGTTTCATAATTTACAAAACCAACCCAAAACTTTTATTTAGGACCGAATATACATAATTCAAGTACAAACCCTAAACCTAGGTTTAACCCATCATTAGCTCATCATTATTACTTCATTAATTACCCTTAATGATAACAAACAAACCCTAGTTCATGTAAACCCTAATCGCCCCTTTTATATTTCTTTCCTTTTTATGCGTTATCGAACAAGAAAACCCAAGAAAATTTACACAAGCTTCGAATTCACAATCATGTATTTTATTCAGGTTGTATAACATGTAAGAGCTTCTGGAAAAATCAATTCATGGTCTTAAAAATTATTATACGCTCATGCGTTATTTTATACGTTTTTAGGGTTATTAATCCAAAACAATTTCGTGTGACTTATTAATTATGCATGACCAATTTTTACAGGTTCTATATGACTTGTAGGACTGAAAGCAACATTAGGAACATACCCTTGATGAGAATCGAACGCTAGAACAAAGAACACACAAACTTCCACTCGATAAAACCCTAATCGACCCAAAACTAACCACGATCAAAACAGCAGCTTAGGACCTCGAACACGATTTTTTTCACCTTCTTCACCTTCAAACTCGTCCAAGAAAAATAGCTTCAGGCCTTGGAAACTGGATGTCGAATTTTGTAGGGTTTTGGAGTCGGTTTAGGTTTTAATCGGTGATTAAGGATGGAATGAACCGTATATTATGTATATATATAATTTTCCATCTTTCTTGTGGGCTTCATATTGTAATGGACTTGAAATAAATGGATTCTTAATTTTATAAATTTGTATTGGGCTTTTAATTAATTAAATTCTTTTATAAAACAAGTTAAATATATTCGGTTATTATAAAAACACCAAAAATGATTTTATAAAATTATAATCTATAAAATTAACTTTACAAAGTCTTCAAAATTTATTTAGATCATATGTGATATTTCTTAAAAATTTTCTGAATTTACATAGCTTATTTGGTATTCTGTTAATTAATTATTCATACTTTTGATCATAAGGGTATTTTAGTCTTTTTGTGAATTTTAGAAATTCAAGTATTACATGTTGATCCAGAGTTCCCTAATCACGTCTACAAACTGAACAAGGCTCTCTATGGTCTCAAACAATCCCCTCTGGCGTGGTATGATAAGTTGTAATCCTTTCTTATCGCTAATAATTTCGTCAAAGGATCGGTCGACCCTACACTATTCATACAATATCACGGGGCACACATTTTAATCGTTCAAATTTATGTGTATGACATCATTTTTGGGTCAACACATCTAAAGTACTCAAACGCTTTTTCAAAACTTATGAAAAAACATTTTGAAATGTCCATGATGGGTGAACTTACGTTCTTTCTAGGACTGCAAGTTCATCAATCATCCCGTGGTATTTTCTTGAGTCTGTCCAAATATGCTCTTGAAATTTTAAACAAAAATGGAATGCAAAACTGTGACACCTATGCCACACCAATGGCACATACCAAGAAACTGGACGCTGATTTACATGGGAAATTGGTTGACCCTACCAAATACCAAAGTATCATTGGGTCTCTCATGTATCTAACAGCCAGTAGACCTGATATTGTCTTTGCTTTATATCTTTGCTCCCGTTATCAGTCGCGACCAATTGAAACTCGCCTCTCTTAGCCTAAAAGAATCATCTGATACATCAAGGGAACCATTAACTTGGGGATCTGGTATCCGAAGGATTCTGGTTTTGAACTAATAGCTTTTTCGGACGCTGATCACGCAGGTTGCTTAGATTCTCGGAAAAGTACCTCAGGAGCTTTACAATTTCTTGGTGATAAACTGGTGTCATGGCAATCGAAGAAGCAGAATTGTACATCGCTGTCCTCAACAGAAGCAGAATATGTAGCCATGTTGGCGTGTTGTGCTCAAGTCATCTGGATGAGAACACAACTCAAAGACTATGGTTACGTATTTGACAGAATCCCGATGTACTGCGACAATCGAAGTGCTATTGCAATCTCGTGCAACTCTGTTCAACATTCGAGATCAAAGCACATCGATCTTCGATATCATTTCATCAAGGAGCATGTGGAAAAGGGTACCGTTGAATTATATTTTGTGCGTACTAAATACCAATTGGCAGACCTTCTTACAAAAGCCTTAGCTCCTGCTAGGTTTACTGAGTTGGTCCACCGGATTGGTATGAGGTGAAATATAAAATTTACAAAATTCAAAAATATTCTTCTCTCTAAAATTTCTTTAAACATGGCAAGTACAAATCTTCCGTCAACACTTTACTCTTTCAAATTTCAGTATTTTTTTGGGTCAAGTGTTGAGGGGGAGAAAGTAAGTATTTTCTGTTTCATAAAACCTTGTACTTGCATGTTACCCAATACCGGTTGTATCTTTGATAATGGTGGTCACGTTTCTTGTTTCGTGACACTTCTCGGGCTCAAACATTTAAACTTTCAATATTTTCAAAGTCGAGGGGGAGTGTCGTCAAGTTTTTTCCAACTATATTGCTTAATGTAACCAAAATGGAAGTTATCGGCTAAGGATGAAAATGGTTGAGGTGGAGGGACCAAAGTTGTCAAAAGTTTAAACTAATTTTATTAAAACCTCTTCACCTAATTTTTCAAAACTCATTTAATTCTCACATTTATTATCCAACAACCAATCCTATGCCTATAATCAAACCTGCAAATCCGTGCTTTAATCTCCAAATTTATAAGTGGTTTAAGGATCATTGTGTAATTACAAACATTGGTTTTTAATTTCATGAAAATCCAACGGCTAGATTTTGAGATTGGGGTATTTTGTGTTCTACGCGTATGCGTATGAACACGAAATCACCATTGGGTGTTTATGATAAAATATATTGTGTCAAAACGTTTAAACATAAGTGTTATGAACATTTCCATCTTCAAAATCTGCCCAGAAAACATTTTGAATCATTTCTCAAAATTAGGGTTTATGGGTGGTTTTGGGGTTTTTCATTTGTGATTGTTTATGTGTAATTAGTTGGTTGTAGGATGTTTGTTACATGCTTAATTGACCTAAACCACTCTTGAATCGTTCCCAGAAACATGATTTGTGCATAATTGAGAATTAGGGTTTAAGTATCATACGAATTGGGTATTTTTGATTCTTGTGGTTTTAGATGTTAAAACTTGTTGCAATACTATCTCATTGCCTCTAAGACATCTCAGAATGAATTTGGTGCAAAACCTATGGCTAGATTTCTTAGTCGTAAAATTCAAATCCTTAGGGTTTAAGTTTTACGCATAAGCATATCGCGTAACTGTTTATAACCATGATTCCATGTGTGGATGAAAGGGATTGAATAATATGTTAATGGACATGTCATGATTAACTTATTTCAGGTTTTACGCGTGAAAATTCAGAATCAAGGTTAACCATTGGATTTCTACGCATAAGGATCACTTTACGCGTAGAATGTTATTCGTAAGAGAAATCTTACGCGTAAGGTTCTACAAAGGGACTACGCGTATCCTGTGAAGGATATGCGTAAACTTGAGTCTTAAGCATAAGGTTCACTCTTACGAGTAAACCTTACGCATAAGCTCCAACATATGCTTACGCGTAAGCCTTATGCTAAGAGCTCTTTTCATACGCGTAATATTTCTTACGCGCAAGAAGAGTTCCTACGCATATTCTTATGCCTACGCGTATGGTTTCTACTGTTTCCGCATAAACTTACTTTTTACACGTAAGCCAAAACTTTAACCTTACCAATGAATTGTTACGTGTACAAACTTATAAATAAATAAATCATAACGTCACGAAACCAAAATGTCACTAATAAGCTACAATGGTAAATATGTTGTGTAAATGAGTGAAAATTTGGACTTTAAAATTCAAAATTATTAAACTCACGAAACTTATCACGACTACTTTGGAATATTGGACAAACAAGTGACGTTAGACTCGTAACATTCATCAACATAACATATTCAATAATTGGACAATAAAATCAACTTTTGACTAACATAATGTCTTTCGATATGTTGGTTCTTTTGGCTCAATATCTTTCAGTTCACAACATGGACGTCACAATGGAAAACGTTGATGCACCAAATGTTCTCACGATGGAAGACATTTTCCCTGATGGTTACAAGATGAACATTGGAAAGAACAATCTCAAAGTGGACTTTGATAACTTCACGTGTTCTGAGTCTTCTTGTCTTATTGCTGTGGATATTCTGAAGGCTCATCCATACAAGAACATGCTCACTAATTCTGCAACAGTACCAGAGATTTACATTCACCAATTC
This sequence comes from Chrysanthemum seticuspe, assembly GCA_019973895.1. NCBI lineage: Eukaryota > Viridiplantae > Streptophyta > Magnoliopsida > Asterales > Asteraceae > Chrysanthemum > Chrysanthemum seticuspe. Next base: position 159,905,433 of record BPTQ01000008.1, on the reverse strand, counting down.
TGGCACACCATGCAAAAGGTCGATGGTCAAGATGCTATGACAGTGACACTCAGCAACAAACAATCACAATCACTGCAACAGACTGAAGGGCTATTCTCCTTCTTCCTACCATCCAGCCTGCCAATTATGTTGCTACTCCTTCGGAAGAGGTTATTCTCCAGTTCATGGTCAACATTGGCTATGATGAAGCTGCTGGAATTATAACTAAACATTCTTCAGTGGACCTAAAGAATATTCCTCAGCCTTGGAGAACTCTCTACATCATGATTGCCAAAGCAGTTTCTGGACGTGATAGTGGTTATGAGCATCCTAAGCTCATGGAACTACAGATATTTTGGGGCATGGTCAACATGATGCACATCGACTTCGCAACTCTGATCTGGGAAAACATGATGTCTTACCTTAAAAAGCCTGGCACCAAGATCCCTTACATCAGATACACAAAATTGTTGATCCAAAGGATTCTAGGAAATAATCTGGATATTCCCTTGAGACTTGATGACCCCAATCATCACTCCGTGTTGTTTGAGCCTACACTCAATGTTGTCAGATTCAAAGACTCAACAATGAAGAAACAAGGTGTTGTATTGCCAGAGATCCTTCTTACTGAGGATAACAAGAATCTACAATCATACAAACGATATCAAGTAGCAGTAGCATCAGGCAAAGTGGGATTCATTTATGAAAAATCTTCCGGTGTACCTGTCTAGAAGACAAGGAGATCAGGCAGTGCTGGAAGTGTTGCAAGCATTGAGAGTACACGTAAGTATCCAAAGAGGACTCACATACTCAAAAAGAGAGTTCCATCAAAGGGTGCCATCCCTAATCCCAAACACGAACCAAAACTGATGGACGAGGACTCCGAGAACACATAAACAGACGAAGAGGTTATCTACTCAGAAACTGCCACAAATGATACACTAACAGTTGAAAAACCTCCAAGTCCCAAGTCTGATAAAGTGAAAACTCCAGTGAAAGAGCAGGAAGAGGACGAAAGCTTAGATGAAGAGCCACATGATGAAGCCAAAGATTACAGAAAGACACTGAAGAATCTCCGACTACAAATTGTTGCTAAGGAGTTCAACCTACAACAAACTCGTGGCCCTACAGGGTCAAGTGGTGTTGCACTAACCACACCAGTTTCCGATGCGGTTAATCAACCCGATAAGGGAACTGGTACCACCACCCACGAATCAGAACAGCAGCAACAAGAAGATGAGATTATCTTTGACTTTGAGGAACCAGAAAAAGAGAAGACTGAGAGAATAACTGATGAAGATGTTGATGTTGCTGCTAAAGAAAAAGCAGAAGAAGAAGCTCTAGCTAAAGCAGATGAAGAAGCTAGGGTTAAGGCAGAAGAAAAGGCTAAAGCTGAAAAGGAAGCGGATGACTATATTCTAGATAGTCCTGATCATAACCAGGAACGAACTTCTGAGCCTACAAATGACCTAGAGCCTTCTCATGATTCATCTTCATCCGACTCATCTTCTCACTTATCACCACCACCATCCAAAGACACCATCAGATCCGCATCCAAATCGGTAAAGAAACCGACCGATACTTGGATATCACATGCAAAGACAAAGATTGTCAAAGCTGTAAGGCAAGTAAGGAAGAAAGACGTGGTCAATAAGAAACTGAATCAACTTGCGGACATAATCAATCTTCTTCAGAATGTGATAAATGAGGTTTCGGAAGAAAGGAATCAGATTCAACAGTTTCTAAACAGAGATATCCAGGGGAAATAGATAAGAAGATCAGAGAATACACTCACAAGTTTCTCCTCGACACTGTCCCTGGAGTGACAAGAGAGATGTTCACCAGACAACTCTATCCAAATCTCATGCAATTGGTCAAGCAAACAATGTAATCTACTCTTGTAGCTATGAAAAACAATCCAATTGAGCCTGCAGTTATCTCCGGTGCAGAGTTGATTTCCAAGCTTGTGTTACAAATGTCTACACGATCAACAACGTTTAATTCTAACGAAGCTAAACTATTTGACGCATTGCTAGAATATCAACTCAAAACTTCATGCAAAGAGTCAGCAGTAAAGGCTAAGCGTCCAAGAGATGATGATGATGCGGATAAGGATTCTGAGCCGAAATGTAAGAAGAAACATGACGATTCATCATCTATGCCTCCACCACCCCAAAGGACCTCCACCGCTAGGAGATCTCCACCACGTTCTCCTGCAAAAGACAAACCTCAGGACTCTGAGTGACCACCACAAACAGAGAAAACCGGTGATCACTTTGAATACACTGGTGGTGACGATGAAGAAATTACTGAGCCCCAACAACAACCTACTTCTTCTACATCAACAAAGAAACCAGCATCATCACCAAAGCCTAAGAAGAAGAAAAAGATCAAAGTTGTGACATGGCTAGATGATGATGACACTGAAGAGTATGACTGGTTATCGGAAGGTCAAGAACCGGTAGATGGTCGAACGATGGAGCATGTAAAGATTATACAAGAAAAGTTCAAGGTGAAGAAGATGACAAAAGCAGAGTTGAGGCGAATCAAGAACAACGCTTTTCAACTATCTAAGGATAGCTCAGACAGTGCCATTGAAGTCGAATATCATCTCGACAACATAGCACGAGCCATGTCCAACAACATCGATTGGTTCAACCCTGAAGCAAATATCGACTTCACCAGACCAGACAAGGCTCCATACTACACAGACTGGACCAAACCTCTACCTACCATTGGCCGACCGGATCAACCTAGGATTCCCTACCGTTATTTTTTCAACAATGACTTGGAATTTCTTCTGCACGGTAGCGATGTTAGCAAAAAATACGCTACCTCACTCATCTTCCCTTTCCCGGCAGCAATCTACTCTAATAATATAGTCATCGAGGAAGAAGCCACATACATGTTTGTTGACAATGTGGCAAAGTATGACCTTGATGCACTGTATGGGATTCATCGTTGGCTTGAACGAAGAATAATCTAGTACAGAAGCTGCCAGGTTCTTAGGTCGAAAAAGGAAGTGTTCAGTGACAAACAGATCGTTGCAATTATGCATGTTACCATGTCGTCGAAGTGGGACTACACATTCCTAAAGAAAATAGTGGTCAAACGACAAGACGAAGAGGAATATGACTTTTCTGAAGCGGATTTTCTGAGATTGTCACTAAATCACATTGAAGATATGTATCTTGCCAAGGTACAAGGACGAATGCGACAATTCTCTACAAATATCCAACTCGAGTACATCAAGTCATTGCTAATATTCATAAGAAGCATCGTTATCCAAGAACGTGTAGAAGATATTCAACTTGCCGTGGAAACGTATCAGAAACGTGTTAATCTCACCAAACCACAACTAGACCTTCCCTATATCAACCATCTTGCTCAGTACACCATTATCAGGAAACCATATGGGGTAGTTTACCGTAGTGAACTATACCACAATTGCTTCATGGCGTGCAAAGAGCTTCATAAGTTTGGGGATCACACATTAAAGAAGGTTCGGGATGGGTTAGCATATCGGTTAAAGTAGATCCATGACGGCATAGGGTCACCAAAGAGATGGAATTCTAGGGACAAGAGGGATGTAAAGAAGATCATTACCAGGATAGATGAAAGGTTGTTAAGACAGGATCATATAAGAACACTGGAGAGCTTAGTTGGTGGGCGTCCGAGCATATCTCTAACAGGCTACCAACGTCCAGACAGAACTCCTGGTGTTATTGAATCTTTGTGCTAAAGACTTAACCAATGAATTGACGAGCTCTTAAATGTTAGTAACTCGAAAAGACTTGTCCGGAAAGGGTAATAATTTCAAGCTATTTCTCTAGTGATGTAAACGTGTCTCGCAAAGGACTTGTGCTAGTAGAATGTACCATTCGAGAAACTCCTGGTAGACATAACTTTGACGGGTTTGACAACCTTTCGAGGTTTGTACACACCTTCAAGGTAGTTATTAGAGCTAGTTGTCACCTAAAAGCTGACAATGTATATCTTTAACTATGCAACGTAACAGTGTCTCGCGAGGAATTGTCTATCTTGAGTTGATCAATTCAAAAGCGCGCGCTCTTCTCTCACCGTGCAGATTTCTGTCAAAATACTTAAGCACGTGTGGAGGGGGAGTATTTCTGCAAAATACTAAACTCTCACAGTGGTTCAAAATGCTTTTACTCAATAATCACTTTGAGAGATCTTTCAGGAAAATGGTTTTATGGCAACATTGGTTAGTCATGGATTTATAAGGTGACTAAGGTTAGGAATAACCGTCCTATGATCCGCCAGAGCCGGAGGGATCTACCCAAGGACACCACCAATAGTTAGAATTTAGAAGTCCTTAGGTATGATTATAAAAAGGAGAAAATGAGAATCGGAGAAAGAAGGAGTTGAAGAATTAAAAAGAAAAGTGAGGAAAAGGGTGAAAAGAAATAGCCCTCCAGATTATTCAACTTAGGAAAGACACCGGGTTCAACTCATATGCTACTGGTTGTCACTTGATGACACCGGTATTGAAGATTAAAGTCATCATGGAACCAGTGACGCATGCACTAAACCTTCTTAGCCACTCAAGTTTCTCTCAACATAAACTTGTTTCATTCTCACAGGGAACCCTACGTAAACTATCGGCTTTCTCTTAGAGATTGATGGTATTGAAGAAGGAGACCCTCTCCCTAGTCTCCGCTCAGGAAAACCAAAGCGCACTATTGTGTCTAGAGCCACGAGATTCATCAAAAGATCTCTTAGGTACACTTGACATTTCATCACTTGTCGTTCAACAATAAGGACGCAAGTGATACACCTAAGAGTCCTTCACAGATCTTAGCAATCTGTCGAGAACATTTATGATGTAACACCCCCAAATTTCGTGATATGCAGCGGAATTCAAGCTGGGTGTTACTTCATGGCACAACAGTTATATCAATAGAAAACGAACCCTAATTGAGTCATTTTAAAAGATTTATCATTCGATTTATATAAATATCAGAGTTTACAAAATGAGGTCCTAGTGGTTTTACAGTTTATTAAATAAGTTTTCGAATGATAATATAGCCTTCTTGAGTATTCGTGCCCTTCTGTGCCATCCTCGTAAATTATGAACCTGAGATAAACATGCTAAAAGTGTCAACACAAAGGTTGGTGATTTCATAGAGTTTATGATTAAAACAGTTGAGTTCAATAGTTTCGAGTTTGTGCGATTATTGTAATAAATACCAATATCGATGAAATAAGTAATGGGTTACGTTGTTATCCACCCATAGTTCGTTTGCTTAGTAATCAGTTGAACACAAGTTTCAAGGTTGTGCCACGTTGTTGTACCCATAAATTCAGTAGTTGCAGCATTTGTATCATTGCAACACAATATATATTGCATTAAGTCTCATGAACGCAAACCTTAACATGAACGCGTCATAATAATGACGTAAGTTACAAACATCATAATAATGATGTGATCAACAATGCACTCTGGTAGGAGTTTGCCATTCTCCTAGTATTCTCAAATAAAGTGCATTTGGTTACCTATCCGGCTAACACAAATGGGGCGTCAACTGCCAATAGATTTATTCACTATATTCGTGTTCACTCGCAAGTGATTAATGGTTCATGATATGAGGGACTTTTAGTGGCAAGTGTAAGTAACTTAAGCAATAGCAATCAAGTATAGGTGTTGCATAGAAAAATACTTGTGTTTGAATTTGTAGCATGTATCTCCCCACGAGTTTGAAAAACAAGTAAAAAGTGAGACTATGAACTCACAGTAATATGTAAAAGTTTTGAGTACTTGTGAAAGTAAAAATAGGTAATTGAGCATGTATCTGCCTTAAAGAGTTTATAAAACAATTCAATGAGTAAAAGTGGGGCTACAAACTCACAATAGTATGTGAAAGTTTAGAGTATTTGTGATAGTAAAATAAAGTAGTTGAGCATGTATCTCCCTCAAAGAGTTTACAAAACAGATAAATGATAGAAATTGGGGCTACGAACTCACAGTCATATGTAAAAGTTTTTAGAGTACTTGTGAAAGTAAATGAAAATAGTTGAGCCTGTATCTCCCCAAAAAATAGTATAAAACAATTGAAAATGGGGCTATGAAACTCACGGTAATTCATAAGAGTTTAAAATAAATGTAAAAATATAAAGCAATATTTGAGCATGCATCTCCCCCAAAATGTTCAAAATAAGGAAAAGAGGGGCTATGACACACCTCGATGTTACAGTAGTTTGGATGGAAAACATATTAAGTAATGTGAATAAACTGCTCTGACTCGTGACCTAAGTTAGTATGTCATGTTTTAGTATTCGAATTCAAGTTTATGCGATGATAATGCTTTATCGGTAATTGGGTAAACATGAAGTCTCTTCAAAAATTAGTAGTACTTATCATACTTATTTTTATGGCTTGGATGATTGTTAATAAATTTTATCGAAACCCAAGTTGTTAAATATGATATGTTTCCAAAATGTTATAATTTACAATTTTAAATATTTACTGTTTTTACCCTTGCACTTTCAAAAATGACACTTTAAGCCCTCAACTATGGGTTATTGACAAAATCAGCCCTTGTATAATTAACTTTGAAGAATTTACTTTTTTAGACCAAGAAAACTTTATCTTTCAAAAATTACAATTTTTATACTTGTAGTTTCATAAGAAAAGTTCACTTGTTTTATGCCTAAATTGACAAAAGTGATGGTAAATATAAGCGAGGCCTTAAGTGGTTTTTATTACGTTCTTGATCCCTTCAAGAGCTTGTTGGGTGGTATTTCTAATGGTTCAAACTAGAATTCTTAAACTCTTACGGTTTGGTCGCAATGATTTCCCAAAGTAGGGGGTTAGGTGCCTTATGTGAAAAGTGTTGGTTTTGGCGATAACATTCCCAATCGAGGACAGATTTTACACGAGGCAAGCCAATGTTTTTACAATGCAATTGATCCTTTAAATACTTTGCTGTAAGCTCTTCAAAATGGTATAGGTATCATATTCTAGTCATCTTTGGTTAGAGAGAAACAAGCCCGTGAACATGGCCACCTGGCCACGTCGAGTTTTAAGGAAATTTCATTTTTGACTCATTAACTTTTAGTGTGTCACCTAGGGACATCATAATAGTTAATTAACTCATTTTAAGTCATTATATATTATCCTATAGCTCATAAGACTCAAAAAATGCACGAAAGAGACCATAAGGGTTTTTAAAGACGTTCTTGGGGCTTTAAAATTCTTGTAGCGAGATCTTTAAAACGGTGTAACTCTCATACTTTACAACTCTTTAAATAGCGAGATATTCATTATTGAAAAGGGTTACTTAGGCTAGTTTTGACAAATTGAAAATCTTGTTTTCAAACCTTAAAACGTTATAACTTTTGCATGAAACCTGGGGACATGACGTTTAACTTATTTTTAATGTTTCTAGAGTAGCTCAGTGTCAAATTTACTAAAAATAACGAAATTCTCAAAATCAATTATGTAAGGGTGTGTTTGGTTTTGTGACATGCGACCAAAAAGAAGAGCAGTATTAAGGCGAGATATAAGGGCTTCTTAACCATGTTATGGGGGTGTTTTGTAGTATCCTAGGAGCTTGTTGAAAGGGCTTAATGGCTAGGCTTAAGGGTTGCGGCTTCTAGCTTAAAAGTTGGGCTTAGAAGAGGTGCTTGGCTTGATTTTATAAAATATATATAACAACTGTTAAGATTTTGATTAAAATTAGCTTTCGTTTTGCGTTTTCAGGACCCGTGCCCTTGGTTTCTGAAGAGAACGTCGTTCCGGACAACTTTCGTGCTTTAACTTTTTAATGAAATGGAGCAGAAAGGCATCGAATTGTGTGCCCGATCTGTCTGTCTACAGAAAGTTCTGGACAGGTTTTTGTTAACTTTGTTAAACCATATCTTTTGACTCGTATGACCGTTTTAGGTGATTCAAATTGCTACGTTTTCCTTATAAAATCCTTTTTAATAGTAGGCACTTGATATTAAAAATGATAACGAAATTGAATGAGTTTAATACACTTACAACTCTTGGAATCGACTAGAAAGGGATTTCAACCATAGGGCTTCTAAAGTGGAACCAAGCTCTTTCCTTAATCCTAGGCCTTGAACTATCCTTCCTTGGTTGCTACTAAGACTTCAAGATCAGTGAGTGAATGAGTGTGTGATGGGTTGGTGGTTTTCGAATGAGGTGTGAAGAAAATGAAGGATATGTGATCGATATATATAGAGTAAAAGAGTTATGCTTACTTAAACCTTCTAGTCATCTTGTTTAGGGAATTTGAGACAAGGTGAGGTGTTCATAAATATTTGAGTGGTGATAAGTGATAAAGGTGAGGGTGCTGTGATGTGGTAAAAGAGAACCATAGGTTTTTGTCTACAAGTTTTGACCTTGGTTGAAACTTATGGGAACATGGTGATGTAGGGTGATTTAGCGCTAAGAATTAACCTTATGGCTTAAAATTTACCAAGTATCTAGTTAAAAGTAGTTTAGTTTAGGTTAGTATAATTTAAGTAAATGTCATGCTTAACATATATGCATAAAATGCTTGTACCACAAGCATTGGAGAGTTGTACCTTAGAATTGTAAATTATAAGAAAATCAAATTTAAAGGCTTGTGCATTATAGGGTTGTACCTTGTGCTTAAAAATAGGTACATTGAGGTTATAATATTATTTATATAAGTATAACATTTTTATTCATTAAAGACTTGTACATAAGCTTGAAAGACTTGTACTCTAGGAATAAAATGTTGTACTTTAGTATTTATGATTTAGTTTCGTCAAATCGTAGTTATAATGAATTACAATTACACGAAAACTCCAATAAATGGCTAACGTTTAGTTTAAACGTTTATAAAACATTCGTTAAGGAAATAACGTAAAGTGGAAAATAAAAAGTGAAAACTTTTATACTTGATATATAAGAATGTTTATGTAAAATTAACTTAAGACATTCTCGTGAGCACGTTTATTAGGAATATAAGTCACATTAGTTGGTTTATGTGATTAGTTATACTGATAAAGTTTAAAAAAAATTGACGTGAAAAATGGATAAGTATTCTTTAGTTAGAATATCATGTTAGTTTAATACAACGTGAAATTTACCGCTGGTTACAGTCTTACCCCCTTAAGTGGAATCTCGTCTCGAGATTCAGTCCGTGTTAAGTGTTGAAGTAATGAAGATGAAATGTGGTTTCACTTGTGAAAGCTTATAAGTTATAATTTATTGTTTTAACATGTTAATAACATTATTCCGAAGGTCATATAAACTTAAGAAAAAATTATTTTGAATGAAGATTGTTAGTTTTTGATAATTGCGTTGAAAACTGGATGAGAATTTGATGGGTGTAGAGAAAGTTGCTGAACTTCAGCTTTTGTAGATTATGAATCAGTTTGTGATCCTCGAGTTCATACTCATTTCGTTTCAGATACAAATAAGTCCACTCATTTATAATTCATCACTTACATAGTGAGGCGTCCCAAACAATGTAAATAAAGGAATATAAACTTATGGTTCGGCGATTTATAATTTCTTTATTTATACAAAAAGGCGTCCCAATTCATTTAAATAAAGACATTATAAATCATCCTACTTAAGAAATTCTGACTCAACACTCTTACTTAATCGATGAGTTAAGTGTTCAGGGAGTATAGAAGGAGTATTTACACTCATCTTTTAGAGATGAGAGTAAGATACTAAGAAAAATTGACATAGTACTCAAAATAGTGGGTACGTTGTGTAATGTCTTAGGAAGGTATCATAAATTCGAAAAATGTAAGAGTAGGTACATGCTCAGGGATATGTAATTAAGCTGTAATGCCTTAGAATAGGCATATGCAGGTATGTTTATTTCGTATAGAGTGATCAGAAGTATATATCAGTATACTAAAGTGTTTGCGTAGTATAAATTACCTAGAAGTCACATAATCGTCTGGAGGATGGAAGGCACGGAGAGCGAAAGGCTATAAAACATTTTTGTGAAAAAGTAGTTATAGTTTAGGTCTCAATTAGACCCGTTTCTCTATAAATGTGGCTCTGATACCAATCTATAACACCCCCAAATTTCGTGATATGCAGCGGAATTCAAGCTGAGTGTTACTTCATGGCACAACAATTATATCAATAGAAAACGAACCCTAATTGAGTCATTTTAAAATATTTATCATTCGATTTATATAAATATCAGAGTTTACAAAATGAGGTCCCAGTGGTTTTACAGTTTATTAAATAAGTTTTCGAATGATAATATAGCCTTCTTGATTATCCGTGCCCTTCCGTGTCATCCTCGTAAATTATGAGCCTGAGATAAACATGCTAAAAGTGTCAACACAAAGGTTGGTGAGTTCAATAGTTTCGAGTTTGAGCGATTATTGTAATAAATACCAATATCGATGAAATTAGTAGTGGGTTACGTTGTTATCTACCCATAGTTCGTTTGCTTAGTAATCAGTTGAACACAAGTTTCAAGGTTGGGCCACGTTGTTGTACCCATAAATTCAGTAGTTGCAGCATTTGTATCATTGCAACACAGTATATATTGCCTTAAGTCTCATGAACGCAAACCTTAACACAAACGCGTCATAATAATGACGTAAGTTACAAACATCATAATAATGATGTGAGCAACAATGCCCTCTGGTAGGAGTTTGCCATTCTCCTAGTATTCTTAAATAAAGTGCATTTGGTTACCTATCCGGCTAACACAAATGGGGCGTCAACTGCCAATAGATCTATTCACTATATTCGCGTTCACTCGCAAGTGATTAATGGTTCATGATATGAGGGACTTTTAGTGGCAGGTGTAAGTAACTTAAGCAATAGAAATTAGGTGTAGGTGTAGCATAGAAAATTACTTGTGTTTGAATTTGTAGCCTGTATCTCCCCACGAGTTTGAAAAACAAGTAAAAAGTGAGACTATGAACTCACAGTAATATGTAAAAGTTTTGAGTACTTGTGAAAGTAAAAATAGGTAATTGAGCATGTATTTCCCCCAAAGAGTTTATAAAACAATTCAATGAGTAAAAGTGGGGCTACAAACTCACAATAGTATGTGAAAGTTTAGAGTATTTTTTATAGTAAAATAAAGTAGTTGAGCATGTATCTCCCCCAAAAGAGTTTACAAAACTGATAAATGATAGAAAATGGGGCTACGAACTCACAGTAATATGTAAAAGTTTTTAGAGTACTTGTGAAAGTAAATGAAAATAGTTGATCATGTATCTCCCCCAAAAATAGTATAAAACAATTGAAAATGGGGCTATGAAACTCACGGTAATTCATAAAAGTTTAAAATAAATGTAAAAATATAAAGCAATATTTGAGCATGTATCTCCCCCAAAATGTTCAAAATAAGGAAAAGAGGGGTTATGACTCACCTCGATGTTACAGGAGTCTGGATGGAATACAAATTAAGTAATGTGAATAAACCGCTCTGACTCGTGACCTGAGTTAGTATGTCATGGTTCATGATATGAGGGACTTTTAGTGGCAAGTGTAAGTAACTTAAGCAATAGCAATCAAGTATAGGTGTTGCATAGAAAAATACTTGTGTTTGAATTTGTAGCATGTATCTCCCCACGAGTTTGAAAAACAAGTAAAAAGTGAGACTATGAACTCACAGTAATATGTAAAAGTTTTGAGTACTTGTGAAAGTAAAAATAGGTAATTGAGCATGTATCTGCCTTAAAGAGTTTATAAAACAATTCAATGAGTAAAAGTGGGGCTACAAACTCACAATAGTATGTGAAAGTTTAGAGTATTTGTGATAGTAAAATAAAGTAGTTGAGCATGTATCTCCCTCAAAGAGTTTACAAAACAGATAAATGATAGAAATTGGGGCTACGAACTCACAGTCATATGTAAAAGTTTTTAGAGTACTTGTGAAAGTAAATGAAAATAGTTGAGCCTGTATCTCCCCAAAAAATAGTATAAAACAATTGAAAATGGGGCTATGAAACTCACGGTAATTCATAAGAGTTTAAAATAAATGTAAAAATATAAAGCAATATTTGAGCATGCATCTCCCCCAAAATGTTCAAAATAAGGAAAAGAGGGGCTATGACACACCTCGATGTTACAGTAGTTTGGATGGAAAACATATTAAGTAATGTGAATAAACTGCTCTGACTCGTGACCTAAGTTAGTATGTCATGTTTTAGTATTCGAATTCAAGTTTATGCGATGATAATGCTTTATCGGTAATTGGGTAAACATGAAGTCTCTTCAAAAATTAGTAGTACTTATCATACTTATTTTTATGGCTTGGATGATTGTTAATAAATTTTATCGAAACCCAAGTTGTTAAATATGATATGTTTCCAAAATGTTATAATTTACAATTTTAAATATTTACGGTATTTACCCTTGCACTTTCAAAAATGACACTTTAAACCCTCAACTATGGGTTATTGACATAATTAGCCCTTGTATAATTAACTTTGAAGAATTTACATTTTTAGCCCAAGAATACGTTATTTTTAAAAAATTACAATTTTTATACTTGTAGTTTCATAATGGTTCAAACTAGAAGTCTTAAGAGGTTTTTATTACGTTCTTGATCCTTTCAAGAGTTTGTCGGGTGGTCTTTCTCATGGTTCAAACTAGAAGTCTTAAGCTCTTACGGTTTGGTCGCAATGATTTCCCAAAGTAGGGGGTTAGGTGCCTTATGTGAAAAGTGTTGGTTTTGGCGATAACAGGCCCAAATGAGGATATATTTTACATGAGGCAAGCCAATGTTTTTACAATACAATTGATCCTTTAAATAATTTGCTGTAAGCTCTTCAAAATGGTATAGGTCTCTTATTCTAGTCATCTTTGGTTAGAGAGAAACAAGCCCGTGAACATGGCCACGTCGCGTTTTAAGGAAATTTTATTTTTGACTCATTAACTTTTACGGTGTCACCTAGGGACATCATAATAGTTAATTAACTCATTTTAAGTCATTCTCTATCATCCTATAGCTCATAAGACTCAAAAAATGCACGCAAGAGTTATTTATGAAAATCTTTACGAGTCACCTTCTTTTTGATCGATTATAAAAGAGACCATAAGGGTTTTTAAAGACGTTCTTGGGGCTTTAAAATCCTTGCAGCGAGCTCTTTAAAACGGTGTAACTCTCATACTTTACAACTCTTTAATTAGCGAGATATTAATTATTGAAAAGGGCTACTTAGGCTAGTTTTGACAAATTGAAAATCTTGTTTTCAAACCTTAAAACTTTATAACTTTTGCATGAAACCTTGTGACATGACGTTTAACTTATTTTTAATGTTTCTAGAGTAGCTCAGGGTCAAATGTACTAAAAATAACGAAATTCTCAAAATCAATTATATAAGGGTGTGTTTGGTTTTGTGACATGCGACCAAAAAGAAGAGCAGTATTAAGGCGGGATATAAGGGCTTCTTAACCAGGTTATGGGGGTGTTTTGTAGTATCATAGGAGCTTGTTGAAAGGGCTTAATGTCTAGGCTTAAGGGTTGCGGCTTCTAGCTTAAAAGTTGGGCTTAGGAGAGGTGTTTGGCATGATTTTATAAAATATATATAAGAGCTGTTAAGATTTTGTCACAATTCTCAATTTCCGGTCATTTCTCAAACTCAATATTCATCATATTAGTTCATGCATGGTTTTGCATTTCACGTTAAACGTATAACTTTTATTAAATAAACGTTATCGCGTAATTTATTTATTTTGAACAATTGATCCATTTACTTCCGAAAATTATTTCAATATATTTTTATACTCATATTAAGTTTATAAAAATAATATTATGAGTTTACCCAGTGTTTTAAATTTATTTTGTATATAAATGGTTATATTTATATAATTACGACGATTTTATTAAATACTACACGATTATTATTATATCACTCAAATTTTGCAAGAAATGTATTTTTATAATTTTTATGATCTCAATGCATTTTATCTTGTTCCGTTAAAATTTATTTCTATTTAACGCTACCCTAAATGCTAAAATATGTATACAAGTTACTCACTAACCTTAATAAATATCACATTTACTTACATATTACTACTTAATAAAAAAAAAAATATATCAAGCTAAGTACAAAGACCCCCTTGTCGACACAAGGGGGTGAGTCACAATGGATTCCCAAAATATCTCATACATAATATCCTAAACATATTACACATTCACTTACAACATTTTTGAAAGAAAAAAAAAAAAAAGACATCACTCTCTTTCTCTCATCACCAAAACCGGCAACCATAGGATCAAGAAGGAAGGAGACCAAAAATTTTTCAAGACAAGATTTTTAAACTCTAGTATCACTTGTTGTATAGGTTTTGCAATAAAAACCTCAAGTGATTAGGAAAAACCCATTGTCCTTAAACCTCATCATATTTCTTGTAAGCATTCATATTCATGTTTTTATTTCATATTCATTATTATGGTCATATCATTTATTTGAGAAACATGCAAGTTATGTGATGTTTATACCACTTTTTAAGATTTTTAAGTGTTATATATATAATCCATCCTATAATTACTCCTTGTTATATAGTAGTTTTGGTGATGTCTAGGAACCCATGACACCCTAAGAAGGTGTATGGTAGGATTAGAATAGCTTCGGAGTTGTTTTGAATGGGTTAGAATAGGTTTGGCGCGAGAAAAACTCATTTCGACAAGTTTGGAAAAGGGTCTGTCCTTATTTTTAAAATCTGGAAAATCCGACAGTAGATAAAAAATTTTGGCCTAGATATTTAGAAAATATACTTTAAAACGAAACCATGGCCGCTTGAACGGATTAAAACGGAGCTATAACGAAGAAGTTATGAATTTTTCAAGTTGGCGACGAAAAATATAAATTTCTGGAAATTTCAGCAAACATTATTTATTTTGTACGAGTCAAAAATGAAGCTTGGACGTTGTAAATTATGTCGACTTGTTAAAAATATGTTAGTATACTTTGATACAAAGCTAAGAACCCTTAAAACGTAGAAAACAGAGTTGTAACGATTAAATTATACACGTTTACAAAAGTTGCCGTAACTTTTATCATATAAGAAAAACTATCTTGATTTCTAATAGACAAGTTTTGCGGCAAAAACTAGTTACCAAGTTAAAGGTTATTTTTAACATTGATTTAGAACTTTTTATAAAGTGATGTTTTCTAGAAAAAGTGAGATCGCCAAGTATACTTTCCAAAATGACCGACTGTTTTTTTAGCGGAGTTGTAATGAATTAATTACGGTCGCTTAAACTTTGCCGAAAAACCATCCTTAAACTATATTTTGGACTAAAAGTACCATACTTAACCTCTATTTTTCTTTATGTTCGAGACCTTTAGGATGGAAACTTAAATGCTAAAACTTTGAGATAATGATACAAGCTTCCTAAAACCGTTGAGTTTGCTTCCTAACACTCGACGTGCACCATTTTACGACTAGCTTTTAGAGGCCGTTTTAGTCACTTTCATGGAAATTTCAATGACATTATTTTACGACGAAAAGTTATAATTTCACAATTAATCACTAAATGATTATCGTCGGATATCATTTCAATGTAAATACATGTGAAGTAATTTAAAAATGGTCAAGACGTTAAAAGATTATATTTTCGACGAGAAGTATTGTTTTCAAAAATACATAAGTGGTATAAATATCATCCGAATTGCGTGCATAACATTACATCATGACTTATTGCATATCATATCATTCATAATAGGTCAGTTTCGAGATTCACGCTACATTTCGGTGTAACCACTTTTGGTCATCGCATCTATTCATCAAGTGAGTAATCACATCCCCTTTTTACCGTTTTACTATATTTTGGGGCGTAATGCATGAATCATTCTTGAGCTAAATTGGTTACTACTTTTATTAACTAGTTTGACTAGAACTTGTGAACTTGTATCAAATCCTTGAACTTAATTATGAAATTATGCCTTACTTGAACTTATTGAACCGTACATGTTATGACCTTGACCTAAAGTCTCCTATGTTCGGAGTATATCTTTGGGAAGAGGCACCCAGTATATCTTTGGGAAGAGGCACCCAGTATATCTTTGGGAAGAGGCACCCAGTATAACTTTGGGTAGTGGCACCCAGCATAATTGGGTTTCATCAGAAGCATCAGTACAAAGTCTCCCTTGTTGGAGCAGTGCAAAGTCTCCCATGTTTGGAGCATCCCTGAATTATTATATACGTGGTACTATATTGTGAACTATTATGACCACTTATACTTGACTACTTGACGCGTTATATTTTGTGCAATGGGTTGTGTACACACAGGTTGCAAGTTTTGTATGGGCGGAACTTGGAACTGAGTGGATATACAATTCCTTTGCTTTGTGGACTATTTCCGATGACCGAAACCTTGGACTCTTTCATACGAGTTTTCTTATTTTACTAAACATGTTTACTCACCAACTATTTTCATAGTTGACCCGTTTTTCTCTCATGCATTTCAGGTGATCATTAGTAAGCTTTTCTACCAGGTCTTGCATAATGAAGTTTTTACTTGTCAATACAAATCGTTATGTAATAGAACGCAATATTTTGGGAACTAAACTTTGTAATATATTTGCCGATGTCGGCTAAACTGGTGTTGTAATGGTGTACTCTTTCTTTTAAATCTTAACGTTGGTATGTTCTATTATCTTGTGCTTATGTTCCCTTCCGTTACACCTCGTGTTTCCGCCTCCGGCGAGGGTGTGACAGATTTTGATTAAAATTAGCATTCGTTTTGCCTTTTCAGGACCCGTGCTCCTGAGTTTTTGAAGAAAACGTCGTTCCGGACAACTTTCATGTTTTAACTTTTTGATGAAACGGAGCAGAAAGGCATCGAATTGTGTGCCCGATCTGTCTGTCCACAGAAAGTTTTGGACAGGTTTTTGTTAACTTTGTTAAACCATCTCTTTTGACTCGTATTACCGTTTTAGGTGTTTCAAATTGCTACGTTTTCCTTATAAAATCCTTTTTAACAGTAGGCACTTGATATTAAAAATGATAATGAAATTGAATGAGTTTAATACACTTACAACTCTTGGAATCGACTAGAAAGGGATTTCGACCATAGGGCTTCTATAGTGGAACCAAGCTCTTTCCTTCCTCCTAGGCTTTAAACTATCCTTCCTTGGTTGCTACTAAGACTTAAAGATCAGTGAGTGAATGAGTGTGTGATGGGTTGGTGGTTTTCGAATGAGGTGTGAAGAAAATGAAGGATATGTGATCGATATATATAGAGTAAAAGAGTTATGGTTACTTAAACCTTCTAGTCATCATGTTTAGGGAATGTGAGACAATGTGAGGTGTTCATAAATGTTTGAGAGGTGATAAGTGATAAAGGTGAGGGTGTTGTGATGTGGTAAAAAGAGAACCATAGGTTTTTGTCTACAAGTTTTGACCTTGAATGAAACTTATGGGAACATGGTGATGTAGGGTGATTTAGAGCTAAGAATTAACCTTATGGCTTAAAATTTACCAAGTATCTAGTTAAAAGTAGTTTAGTTTAGGTTAGTCTAATTTAAGTAAATGTCATATTTAACATATATGCATAAAATGCTTGTACCACAAGCATTGGAGAGTTGTACCTTAGAATTGTAATTTATAAGAAAATCAAATTTAAAGGCTTGTGCATTATAGGGTTGTACCTTGTGCTTAAAAATAGGTACATTGAGGTTATAATCTTATTTATATAAGTATAAAATTTTTATTCATTAAAGACTTGTACATAAGCTTGAAAGACTTGTACCCTAGGTATAAAATGTTGTACTTTAGTATTTATGATTTAGTTTCGTAAAATCGTAGTTATAATAAATTACGTTTTCACGAAAACTCCAATAAATTGCTAACGTTTAGTTTAAACGTTTATAAAACATTCGTTAAGGAAATAACGTAAAGTGAAAAATAAAAAGTGAAAACTTTTATACTTGATATATAAGAATGTTTATGTAAAATGAACTTAAGATATTCTCGTGAGCACGTTTATTAGGAATATAAGTCACATTAGTTGGTTGATGTTATTAGTTATACTGATAACGTTTAAAAAAATTTGACGTGAAAAATGGATAAGTGTTCTTTAGTTAGAATATCATATTAGTTTAATAGAAGGTGAAATTTACCGGTTGTTACAGTCTTACCCCCTTGATAACGCTCAGATTGTGCATGTTTTTAGTAGCGTTATGTGTACTTTTATGTCTGTTATTTGGTTATATTTGCGTCAGTATAATGCTTAAACACATCAAAAGATGTTTGTCTAGTGTTTATAACCAAGTGCAGGGAAACGGATGGAAAATGAAGAAATATGCAACAAATCAAAGATTCCCGTTTCAGTAAATCTAAATCAGTATCTCAAGGACCTTTGAAGACCTTAGTGATTGAAGAAACAAGTTCTACAAGACATAGTGAAGAAAAAGATCAAGTTTTCATAACTCAGAAGATCCAACCGGATCCGGTTACACCCGCAACCGGATCGGTTGGAATTCGGTCAGAATATGTGTTTTTACCATCGCCAACCGATCGGTCGCAACCCACAACCGGATCGGTTAGCCAGTTATATAGAAGACTAACCGGATCGGTTGGTCATATGACCGATCCGGTTGGTGAAGCTGCAGTTGCCAAATCTTCATCACTTAGCTTCCCCTTTGCATCCAAACGATTCTAGGTCCTTCTCTTGGTGTATTCTAGTCCCTTCCTTACTCCTTGGAGGCCAAGTTAAGCATTTAACACCCTAGGCTTTAGACTTAGTATAAATAGAGGCTAATTTTGAGCATATGAGACACACCTCAATTACAAATCTCTCTACTCATCAAACCAAGCCTTAAGCTCTTAAAATTCGTCCTTAGAAATCCAGAGAAGTTTGGAGTTCCAGAAGTTCCACATTTGGAGGCCAAAACACCAAGAAGTCCACCACAATCCTTTGGGAATCATTACTTCACCATTTGTAATCTTATTCCAAGCATTGTAAGACTTTTAATCATGTTTTCTAATGATCCAAGTTATGAGTTTGTGTTCATGTTTGCTATGAGTGGCTAGTTTCTTTATACACTTGCTTAAATGATGTTGATTATCATATGATTAGTTAGTAGTTGTGTTAACATGTTTTAATTCAATTTCAAGTTGATTCTATGATCCAATTGTGCTAAAGTTTCATAGTGACATTTGTTAATCAAGTTTGGCTAATTGATAATAATCGTTGGGGTCGAAAGAACTTCGTGTTATTCAACTAGTCATAATCATTTTGTTTATGGATGATTGTTTTTACCCGTTATTCTTGATTATACAAAGGAACTAAGGTGTGGTTGTAATAGAAACGCTTTTTGATTATCAAATTGGATTGGTTGGAAACATCTAAATGGTCGTAAGATTAGTTGTTGAGAATCAATTGTAGCCTTTTGTCTATGATCGGTTACCTTTTGTATTGACCATTTCTTAAGCAATTTGATGAACAAGTGGATGTTTTTGTGTTTAAGTTTATGTATGTAGACTTATGAAACTTGAATTGATCATGAAATTGATTGGTTAAACTTAATGCTTGTTTTTATGAAACTAAAATCTTGACGAAGGTTTAACTTGTAAGAACAATAGATTAGTTTTCAAACTAATGATCATAACCAACATGTTAAGTAGTTAACACAATCACATTAATCTATGATATGAAACTAGTTTAAGCAAGTGTAGTTTTTAATCATCTGAATTGCATTATATCTATTTGCTTTATTATATGTTTTGGATAGACTCAGTTAATTCAAACTTGTGTTTAGATTCACTCAAATCCCTGCGAACGATCCCGACTTACCTTCATAATCTTGCTATAACGGACGAGTATACTTGCTCGTATGTGTTATTGGTAATATTGGTAATTCACCTTTTATAAATTTAAAACTTGTACCAACCGGGCACATCAAGTTTTTGGCGCCGCTGCCGGGGATTTGATTGTGTTTCAACAAGTTCTTGTATTTCCCAAAGTCGATTCAACCCCAAAAAAAAATTAATAATTTTTTTTCAGAAACCTTAACCGGATCCGGTTGCCCATCAACTGAATCGGTTACGTGTTTGCCCATCAATCAACTAATCTGACCGATCGGTCGCATCCCGCAACCGATCTGGTTACCTTCTCTGACCCATATAAAACTATTTTCATTGTTTGTCCGTGTGTTTAGATATTGCCTGGATTCTCTAGGACATTGTATGAACACTCGAGCAGCGGGAATAGAACCAATTACACCTCTTACCAACCCCGAACGTTTGATTCAAAGAAGAAGGAGAACACGTTTCATACCATTAGAAAATCGTGTACCAAGATTACCAAACCCACCATTTGATAACCTCATTGAAGCCAAAGTTGTTTACAACCCTTTCACCAATTTACCTTTTCCCATGGCGGACGATCAACCCATGTGGGGAACCAACCGAACCGTAGCACCAACCCCCGAAAGTGCTATTGTTGCTATTAACCTTGGTGACAACTTCACCATGAAGGGACATCACCTTTCTATGATCAAAGACCGACAATTCAATGGCCGTGCGCGGGCCGATCCGCATAAGCACATTGCCGAATTCATCAAAATTTGCGGCATGTTTCGTTATGGTGACACCGATGTCAATGCCATCAAACTCAAACTTTTCCCATCATCACTCGCCGGAGATGCTAAAGTATGGTACAATGAATTAACCTCAGGAATCATCAATACTTGGGAGGAGATGAGGCAAGCTTTTGTGAGCCGATTCTTTCCACCTGCCATGTTTGATCGATTAATGGGAGAAATTCGTTCTTTCAACCAAAACCCAAACGAATCACTTGTCGAAGCTTGGATTCGAATGAAAGATTTGCTTCGTAGTTGTCATGGACATGGATTATCAAAAGGAACCATTATCCAAATCTTTTACCATGGACTAGATGAAATCTCTCAAGGCATCCTTGATGCTGGAGGAATTTTTCTCTATAAGACTCCCAAGGATGCACATCAATTGCTCGAGGATCGAGTACTTCTCAAACTTGATTGGTCCAAAGATTCCAAAACCAAACCTCTCCGAAAAACCGTTGCTTTTGTCGAAAACACCGATACCTCAAAACTCATGGAGAAGATGGAAGCGTTAACCTCAAAAATCGACTCGCAGTACAAAGATATCAAAGATGAAATGAAGGAAATGCGAGACGGATGCAACAATTGTGGAGGGAATCACCCATCGTCCGAGTGCGACGATAAACCTATGGGTGGACCGAAAGAAGGAGAAGCAAATTACGCTCAAGGAGGATACCGTGGAGGAGGATATCGGAGTAATTATTACGGTCGAAATTCTGGAAATTGGCAAGATCGCCGACCAAGGGATGACAACCGTGATTCTCAACCACGAATTGAAGATCCACCACCCCAATATACCGACAAAAAGACAGAAGAAACCGAATTCGAAAAAACCATGAGAGAATTCGTGGCTGGTCAAAAATCCGCAAATGATTTTATCAAAAATCAATTTTTCAATCTCAAAGCCAAAGTTGAGCAAGGACAGAAAAATCATCAAGCATCCATCCAAGATCTTGAAAACAAGCTTGGCAGACTTTCTGACCAACATTCCTCTAGACCATCTGGTTCATTGCCAAGTAACACCCAATCCAACCCGAAACCTTCAAATGATAAGACGTATCGTCCACCCCAAACAAGAAATGAACATATCAATGATGTTTTCACAAGAAGTGGTCTCTCGTACAATCCACCACCTAATCCTAATGCTCCTGTCACCATTGATAGTGAGGATGAAAACGAAGAACCAAACACAACTCAAACCACCAAAAAGAAAGACATTCCATCCGTCAAGGCGTATACACCAAAAATTCCTTATCCTCAATGGCTAAAGAAAGAGAAGATGGAAGAACGTTATAAAAAGTTCATCGAAATAATCAAAGAGGTTAGAATCAATGTTCCTCTCGTTGATGTCTTAGCCGGAATGCCCAATTACGGGAAATTTCTGAAAGAACTTCTTAATAACAGAAGCAAGCTTGAGCAAATATCAGCAACTTTTCTTAACGAAGAATGCTCAGCTATAATTCAAAACAAAATCCCACCAAAGCTTGGAGATCCTGGGAGTTTTCTTATTCCATGTACTTTCGGGAATAACGTTAAATGTGATGCTTTAGCCGATCTTGGCGCAAGTATCAATTTGATGCCTTATTCGCTCTATTCCAAGTTGTGCAAAAACAGCCTGAAACCAACAAAAATGAGCATCCGATTGGCAAATCATTCCTATCAATATCCTGTGGGAATCGCTGAGAATATGCTCGTTCAAGTCGGTAAATTCATTTTTCCCGTGGATTTTGTGATCTTGGAAATGGAAGAAGATAATAAAGTTCCACTCATTCTAGGAAGACCTTTCCTAAACACCGCCGATGCAATCATCAAAGTGAAAGGAAAAGAACTCAACCTTGGAGTTGGGGATGATCGAATCACTTTTCTAATCGATAAAGCAATGCACTACCCACATTCCAGTGATGACACTTGTTTTAACATCGATATTATTGATGAAGTCACTGATGAGGAATTAGATGCATTACTGAACGAATCCGATCCATTCATGACTACTTCTGAAAAAATCAATGAGACAGATTTTGACAAAGAATTTGATGATTTCATGAAAGTAGAATTCGAAGGAGATAACTCAGAAGAAGAAATGGAGGAAGAGGAAGAAAATTTTGAGGAAATCACTTTCAATGACGAGATACGAATAAAATCCTCTATCGAAGAACCACCCACGGATCTCGAACTCAAACCTCTCCCAGATCATCTTGAATATGCTTATCTGGAGGAGAACTCACTTCTTCCAGTAGTCATATCTTCATTGCTCGAGGATAATGAGAAAGAAAGCATAGTTTCTGTCCTCAAAAATCACAAACAAGATTTTGCTTGGAAAACATCCGACATTCCAGGAATTAGTCCCAATTTCTGCAAACACAAAATCAATTTTGAAGAAGGGATTAAACCTGTGGTAGAACGTCAACGTCGACTCAATCCCAACATGAAAGAAGTTGTTAAAAAGGAAATCATAAAACTTCTTGATGCTGGAATCATTTACCCAATTGAGGATAGCCCTTGGGTAAGCCCTGTTCACTGTGTTCCCAAGAAAGGAGGAATGACGGTTGTAACTAACGAGCGAAATGAACTAGTTCCAACTAGAACCGTCACTGGATGGCGCGTTTGTATTGACTATCGTAAGTTAAACAAAGCCACCAGAAAAGATCACTTTCCACTCCCGTTCATGGATCAAATGCTTGAAAGACTAGCAGGGAATAAATTCTTTTGTTTCCTCGACGGATTTTCAGAATATTTCCAAATTCCTATCGATCCTAACGACCAAGAAAAGACCACTTTCACTTGTCCTTTTGGAACCTACGCATATCGGCGTATGCCTTTTGGTCTTTGTAATGCACCTGCGACTTTTTAGCGGTGTATGATCGCCATATTCCAAGACATGCTAGAAACCTCCATTGAAGTTTTCATGGATGATTTTTCAGTCTTTGGAGACTCATTTGAAGCTTGTCTTTCCAATCTCGATAAAATGCTCGAAAGATGCGAAGCTGCACATCTTGTCCTTAACTGGGAAAAATGCCACTTTATGGTGATCGAAGGAATTGTGCTTGGCCACAAAATCTCTAGTGCCGGAATGGAAGTCGACAAGGCAAAGGTCGATGTCATCTCAAAACTTCCACCACTAACCAACGTCAAAGCCGTTAGAAGTTTTTTAGGACATGCTGGTTTTTACCGCCGATTCATCAAAGATTTTTCCAAAATATCTCGTCCAATGACGAAACTTCTTGAGAAAGAATCTGTCTTTAACTTCGATACTGATTGCATAAAATCTTTCGAAACGCTAAAATCTCAACTTACTAGTGCTCCGATCATGGTCTCACCTAATTGGTCACTACCCTTCGAACTTATGTGCGACGCAAGCGATTTTGCTGTTGGAGCTGTCCTAGGTCAACGCGAAGGAAAACACTTTCGGCCTATATATTTTGCTAGCAAGACACTAAATAGTGCCCAGCAAAATTATACCGTCACCGAAAAAGAATTACTGGCCGTCGTCTTTGCATTTGACAAATTCAGATCATATCTTGTGCTCTCAAAAACAGTCGTTTTTACCGATCATTCAGCACTCAAGTATCTGTTCACCAAGCAAGACGCTAAACCACGTCTTATTCGATGGATTTTGCTACTTCAAGAATTTGACATCAAAATCAAAGATAAGAAAGGAGCAGAGAATCTTGCTGCTGATCACTTATCTCGTCTTGAAAATCCTAATCTTGAGTAATTAAAAGAAGAAGAAATCGATGATTATTTTCCCGATGAAACTCTCATGATCATCGACGGAAATGACGATCCTTGGTTTGCTGACTTTGCGAACTACCTCGCCAGAGGAATTCTCTGAAAAGGTCTAACTCATGCTCAAAGAAGCAAATTCTTTTCGGAACTCAAATACTACTTTTGGGAAGAGCCATATCTTTTCAAAATGTGCCCATATGGGATGATCCGAAGATGTATTTTTGGTTCCGAAACTCGGAAAATTCTTGACGAATGTCACCATGGCCCAACTGGGGGACATTATGGTCCTTCCACCACAGCTAAGAAAGTTTTTGATGCTGGATTCTATTGGCCAACAATATTCAAAGAAGCACACACACTTGTTCAAAACTGTGACGCTTGTCAAAGAACAACCAATCTCTCTCGAAGGGATGAAATGCCATTAACAAGCATTCAAGTGTGTGAAATATTCGATATTTGGGGAATAGATTTCATGGGACCCTTCCCTAAATCCCACAAATTCGAATACATTCTCGTTGCTATAGATTACGTGTCCAAATGGGCAGAAGCTGAAGCTTTACCAACAAACGATGCTCGTGTCGTCGTTAATTTTCTCAAAAAGCTTTTCGCTCGTTATGGAATTCCCAAAGCACTCATAAGCGATCGAGGAACTCATTTCTGCAATCAACAAATGGAGAAAACCATGAAAAGATATGGAGTTCATCATCGATTTGCGACTGCTTATCATCCACAAACCAGTGGTCAAGTCGAAAATACCAACAGAGCTCTCAAAAGAATACTGGAAAAAACAGTAAAAGACAATCCTTCATTATGGGCAAGAAAACTTGACGATGCTCTGTGGGCATTTCGTACGGCTTATAAAACACCAATTGGCACAACTCCTTACAGACTCTTGTATGGGAAGACTTGTCATTTGCCGTTCGAAATCGAACATCGTGCTTATTGGGCGCTCAGACATTGTAAGACCGATCTCAAAATAGCTGGAGAGAAAAGATTCCTGCAACTGCACGAACTCGATGAATTAAGACTCCAAGCTTATGAAAACTCCAAACTGTATAAAGCCAGAACAAAAGCTTATCATGATAAAAAGCTACGAATTCGAAAAGAATTCAAAGTCGGAGATAAAGTTCTGCTTTTTAACATGAAATTCAGATTCAAAGCTCCTAAGTTACAACCAAAATGGTTTGGACCATATGTCGTTAAACATGGATATCCATCTGGGTATGTCGAACTCTATGACAAACAAGGTGGAAGTTTCATTGTTAATGGACACCGAATCAAGTTATACTACGACAAGGAGCAAACGAATGAAGTTTCAGTTGCGACAGTATCCTGGCGATACCATGAGAATGAATTTGAAACTATCACCTTTGTAGCACCATTTCCTGGAAGAATCCCACAAACTGTTCCATGGAAACCAACTGCTGAGTTCGTCTGGGATGATATCGAAGCTACTGGTGAAGAATTCATGTACATCCCCGAACTCTTCAAAATGTTCAAAGATGCCCTTGCGGCTAAATAAATTCGGGAAGACTCGAGTCAGGCTGATGACTCGGTAATAAAACAAGCGCTTTTCGGGAGGCAACCCGTGTGTTTCTTTATTTTGATGGTCACTTCTCAAAGTTTTAACCTTTGGTTGAACTTAAGTGTGGGGGGGTGCCATCCTTTTAATAAAACCTTTTGTTTGTTTATAAGATTGTGCAGGTGATGATTTCTCAAGTGAAGGCCGGGAGTGAAGAAGAATTTTAAGCTGATAAACTCATTGACATATCTGGTTTCATCTCTATTTTCCCTATTTCTATACTTTGAAGTTCGTTTTTCATTGAGGACAATGTCTAACTTAAGTGTGGGGGGGTGAATAGGAAAAATTAGAGTTTTCATGCTTAAATTTAAAATTTTGTTTGCCCTTGTGATCTAGTTGTTTTCACACTTTTAGGATTATCTATTAGAATAACTGGATCATTCCACTAGTAAAATTGGTAATATTTGAAATTTCGAGATGTGTTCCGATTACTATTGCAATCCATTCTGGGATCGATAAACATTTGCTATCACATATTATACCCTTTCCACTAAATTGTGAGGATTTGAGCCTATTTCTTATTAGTATACATCTTTTATGCTTGGATCTTTTGCTATGAGTGTGCCGGTGATTTTATTTATTCTAGAACTTGTGCTTGTAAATCATTACCAGACCGCAGTGAGATTGCATTCGTGCGATATAAGTGAATTCGTGTGATAAAGAGGCACCTTAGGATTTAACCCAAATGGCCTTCCATTTTACATCTAATGATATATTAGCTAGCCACATTGGTTAGTTAACCACCCACATGGACCCATTTGTTGTGCTCATTTTTAGCACTAGATACCCCTAGTTACACCCTCTGAGCCATCCCTTTCATTTTTGCTTCACCCAGAAAATACAAAAAGATTTTACACTTTAAACCTTAGCCTATCCCATATCAATGTCTAATGGTTGGTTGCTAGTCGCCTGGAAAGTGAAGATTTTTCAAATGATTATGAGTACCACATCCTATGTGATTGATTGAGCCATGCGTTATGATGAGTTAAAAAAAAAAAAATATATATATATATATATATTGTGTTGAAAGTATGGAAATAATAGCCGATGTGCTATGATCGAAGAACAATTGTTATGGCAAAGCAAAAAGTTGTGGAAAGCAGAAA
Organism: Chrysanthemum seticuspe; assembly: GCA_019973895.1. Lineage (NCBI taxonomy): Eukaryota > Viridiplantae > Streptophyta > Magnoliopsida > Asterales > Asteraceae > Chrysanthemum > Chrysanthemum seticuspe. The sequence goes on along the minus strand of BPTQ01000008.1, from coordinate 159,878,514 downwards.
AGAAGAAATTGAAGCTATAATCGTTTATTTGGTTCGTGGAATGTTCGGTAGCTAGCAACACGGGTATTAGACTTGATTTCATTTTTATTTTAACACCAATTTCATAAACATTCCCATGCCTTATCCATACCCTTAACCCGAAGCCTATCATTATAACCCCAATAAAAGCCCTCTTTAGATGTTTTTACTTGGTGCTCACGCCACGTCGGTGGAGTTTTATTTCTTGTACAAGCTTATGGTAATAATCAAATCATGACTGAGCAATGAGTGTGATTTATCTTGTTACTCCACTAAAAATGAGTGATTGAGTGAATTATATTCCGTTATTTTTCGTGAGGTGTTCTGAAATGTTAATCATGCAAGAAAATCATTGGATATTGTCAAACATCTTGATATTTCACCTTTATAAAGCATAATTGATGAATCCTCTCTCGTATTTATACTTGGTTGATTTGCATCACATTTTTCATAATCACGATCTTGTACCAGTGGATGTTTGTTTTTCCTAGATTTGCTTGAGGGCAAGCAAAGTTTAAGTGTGGGGGAATTTGATAACGCTCAGATTGTGCATGTTTTTAGTAGCGTTATGTGTACTTTTATGTCTGTTATTTGGCTATATTTGCGTCAGTATAGTGCTTAAACACATCGAAAGATGTTTGTCTAGTGTTTATAACCAAGTGCAGGGAAACGGATGGAAAATGAAGAAATATGCAACAAATCAAAGATTCCCGTTTCAGTATCTCAAGGACCTTTGAAGACCTTAGTGTTTGAAGAAACAAGTTCTACAAGACATAGTGAAGAAAAAGATCAAGTTTTCATAACTCAGAAGATCCAACCGGATCCGGTTACACCCGTAACCGGATCTGTTGGAATTCGGTCAGAATATGTGTTTTTACCATCGCCAACCGATCGGTCGCAACCCGAAACCGGATCGGTTAGCCAGTTATATAGAAGACTAACCGGATCGGTTGGTCGTATGACCGATCCGGTTGGAGAAGCTGCAGTTGCCAAATCTTCATCACTAAGCTTCCCCTTTGCATCCAAACGATTCTAGGTCCTTCTCTTGGTGTATTCTAGTCCCTTCCTTATTCCTTGGAGGCCAAGTTAAGCATTTAACACCCTAGGCCTTAGACTTAGTATAAATAGAGGCTAATTATGAGCATATGAGACACACCTCAATTATAAATCTCTCTACTCATCAAACCAAGCCTTAAGCTCTTAAAATTCGTCCTTAGAAATCCAGAGAAGTTTGGAGTTCCAGAAGTTCCACATTTGGAGGCCAAAACACCAAGAAGTCCACCACGATCCTTTGGGAATCATTACTTCACCATTTGTAATCTTATTCCAAGCATTGTAAGACTTTTAATCATGTTTTCTAATGATCAAAGTTATGAGTTTGTGTTCATGTTTGCTATGAGTGGCTAGTTTCTTTATACACTTGCTTAAATGATGTTGATTATCATATGATTAGTTAGTGGTTGTGTTAACATGTTTTAATTCAATTTCAAGTTGATTCTAAGATCCAATTGTGCTAAAGTTTCATAGTGACATTAGTTAATCAAGTTTGGCTAATTGATAATAATCGTTGGGGTCGAAAGAACTTTGTGTTATTCAACTAGTCATAATCATTTTGTGTATGGATGATTGTTTTTACCCATTATTCTTGATTATACAAAGGAACTAAGGTGTGGTTGTAATAGAAACGCTTTTTGATTATCAAATTGGATTGGTTGGAAACATCTAAATGGTCGTAAGATTAGTTGTTGAGAATCAATTGTAGCCTTTTGTCTATGATCGGTTACCTTTTGTATTGACCATTTCTTAAGCAATTTGATGAACAAGTGGATGTTTTTGTGTTTAAGTTTATGTATGTAGACTTATGAAACTTGAATTGATCTTGAATTGATTGGTTAAACTTAATGCTTGTTTTTATGAAACTAAAATCTTGACGAAGGTTTAACTTGTAAGAACAATAGATTAGTTTTCAAACTAATGATCATAACCAACATGTTAAGTAGTTAACACAATCACATTAATCTATGATATGAAACTAGTTTAAGCAAGTGTAGTTTTTAAACATCTGAATTGCATTATATCTATTTGCTTTATTATATGTTTTGGATAGACTCAGTTAATTCAAACTTGTGTTTAGATTCACTCAAATCCCTGCGAACAATCCCGACTTACCTTCATAATCTTGCTATAACGGACGAGTATACTTGCTCGTATGTGTTATTGGTAATATTGGTAATTCACCTTTTATAAATTTAAAACTTGCACCAACCGGGCACATCACCCCTTAAGTGGAATCTCGTCCCGAGATTCAGTCCGTGTTAAGTGTTGAAGTAAGGAGGATGAAATGTGGTTTCACTGTGAAAGCTTATAAGTTAGAATTTACTGTTTTAACATGTGAATAACGTTATTTCGAAGGTCATATAAACTTAAGAAAAATTTATTTTGAATGAAGATTGTTAGTTTTTGATAATTGCGTTGAAAACTGGAAGAGAATTTGATGGGTGTAGAGAAAGTTGCTGAATTTCAGCTTTTGTAGATTGTGAATCAGTTTGCGATCCTCGAGTTCATACTCATGTCGGTTCAGATACAAATAAGCCCACTCATTTATAATCCATCACTTACATAGAGAGGCGTCCCAAACAATGTAAATAAAGGAATATAAACTTATGGTTCGGCGATTTATAATTTCTTTATTTATACAAAAAGGCGTCCCAATTCATTCAAATAAAGACATTATAAATCATCCTACTTAAGAAATTCTGACTCAACACTCTTACTTAATCGATGAGTTAGGTGTTCTGGGAGTATAGAAGGAGAATTTACACTCATCGTTTAGAGATGAGAGTAAGATACTAAGAAAAATTGACATAGTACTCAAAATAGTGGGTACGTTGTGTAATGTCTTAGGAAGGTATCATAAATTTGAAAAATGTATGAGTAGGTACATGCTCAGGGATATGTAATTAAGCTGTAATGCCTTAGAATAGGCATATGTAAGTACGTTTATTTCGTATAGAGTGATCAGAAGTATATATCAGTATACTAAAGTGTTTGCGTAGTATAAATTACCTAGAAGTCACATAATCGTCTGGAGGATGGAAGGCATGGAGAGCGAAAGGCTATAAAACATTTTTGTGAAAAAGTAGTTATAGTTTACGTCTCAATTAGACCCGTTTCTCTATAATTGTGGCTCTGATACCAATCTGTAACACCCTCAAATTTCGTGATACGCAGGGGAATTCAAGTTGGGTGTTACTTCATGGCACAACAGTTATATCAATAGAAAACGAACCCTAATTGAATCGTTTTAAAAGATTTATCATTCGATTTATATAAATATCAGAGTTTAAAAAATGAGGTCCCAGTGGTTTTACAGTTTATTAAATAAGTTTTCGAATGATAATATAGCCTTCTTGAGTATCCGTTCCCTTCCGTGCCATCCTCGTAAATAATGAACCTGAGATAAACATGCTAAAAGTGTCAACGCAAAGGTTGGTGAGTTTATAGAGTTTATGATTAAAACAGTTGAGTTCAATAGTTTCGAGTTTGAGAGATTATTGTAATAAATACCAATATCGATGAAATAAGTAGTGGGTTACGTTGTTATCCAACCATAGTTCGTTTGCTTAGTAATCAGTTGAACACAAGTTTCAAGGTTGGTCCACGTTGTTGTACCCATAAATTCAGTAGTTGCAGCATTTGTATCATTGCAACATAGTATATATTGCATTAAGTCTCATGAACGCAAACCTTAACACGAACGCGTCATAATAATGATGTAAGTTACAAACATCATAATAATGATGTGAGCAACAATGCCCTCTGGTAGGAGTTTGCCATTCTCCTAGTATTCTAAAATAAAGTGCATTTGGTTACCTATCCGGCTAACACAAATGGGGCGTCAACTGCCAATAGATCTATTCACTATATTCGCGTTCACTCGCAAGTGATTAATGGTTCACGATATGAGGGACTTTTAGTGGCAGGTGTAAGTAACTTAAGCAATAGCAATCAGGTGTAGGTGTAACATAGAAAAATACTTGTGTTCGAATTTGTAGCATGTATCTCCCCACGAGTTTGATAAACAAGTAAAAAGTGAGACTATGAACTCACAGTAATATGTAAAATTTTTGAGTACTTGTGAAAGTAAAAATAGGTAATTGAGCATGTATCTCCCCCAAAGAGTTTATAAAACAATTCAATGAGTAAAAGTGTGGCTACAAACTCACAATAGTATGTGAAAGTTTAGAGTATTTGTGATAGTAAAATAAAGTAGTTGAGCATCTATCTCCCCCAAAAGAATTTAATAAACTGATAAGTGATAGAAAATGGGGCTACGAACTCACAGTAATATGTAAAAGTTTCTAGAGTACTTGTAAAAGTAAATGAAAATAGTTGAGCATGTATCTCCCCAAAAAATAGTATAAAACAATTGAAAATGGGGCTATGAAACTCATGGTAATTCATAAGAGTTTAAAATAAATGTAAAAATATAAAACAATATTTGAGCATGTATCTTCCCCAAAATGTTCAAAATAAGGAAAAGATGGGCTATGACTCACCTCGATGTTACAGTAGTCTGGATGTAAAACAAATTAAGTAATGTGAATAAACTGCTGCGACTCGTGACCTGAGTTAGTATGTCATGTTTTAGTATTCGAATTCAAGTTTATGCGATGATAATGCTTTATCGGTAATTGGGTAAACATGAAGTCTCTTCAAAAATTAGTAATACTTATCATACTTATTTTTATGGCTCGGCTAATTGTTAATAAATTTTATCGAAACCCAAGTTGTTAAATATGATATGTTTCCAAAATGTTATAATTTACAATTTTAAATATTTACGGTTTTTACCCTTGCACTTTCAAAAATGACACTTTAAACCCTCAACTATGGGTTATTGACAAAATCAGCCCTTGTATAATTAACTTTGAAGAATTTACATTTTTAGCCCAAGAAAACTTTATCTTTCAAAAATTGCAATTTTTATACTTGTAGTTTCATAAGAAAAGTTCACTTGTTTTATGCCTAAATTGACAAAAGTGAGGGCAAATATAAGGGAGGCCTTAAGAGGTTTTTATTACGTTCTTGATCCCTTCAAGAGTTTGTCGGGTGCTCTTTCTAATGGTTCAAACTAGAAGTCTTAAGCTCTTACGGTTTGGCCGCAATGATTTCCCAAAGTAGGGGGTTAGGTGCCTTATGTGAAAAGTGTTGGTTTTGGCGATAACAGGCCCAAATGAGGACATATTTTACACGAGGTAAGCCAATGTTTTTACAATGCAATTGATCCTTTAAATACTTTGCTGTAAGCTCTTCAAAATGGTATAGGTCTCATATTCTAGTCATCTTTGGCTAGAGAGAAACAAGCCCGTGAACATGGCCACTTGGCCACGTCTCGTTTTAAGGAAATTTCATTTTTGACCCATTAACTTTTACGGTGACACCTAGGGACATCATAATAGTTAATTAACTCATTTTAAGTCATTCTCTATCATCCAATAGCTCATAAAACAAAAAAAATGCATGCAAGAGTTATTTATCAAAATCTTTACGAGTCACCTTCTTTTTGATCGATTATAAAAGAGACCATAAAGGTTTTTAAAGACGTTCTTGGGGCTTTAAAATCGTTGCAGCGAGCTCTTTAAAACGGTGTAACTCTCATACTTTACAACTCTTTAATTAGCGAGATATTAATTATTGAAAAGGGCTACTTAGGCTAGTTTTGACAAATTGAAAATCTTGTTTTCAAACATTAAAACTTTATACCTTTTGCATGAAACCTTGTGACATGACGTTTAACTTATTTTTAATGTTTCTAGAGTAGCTCAAGGTCAAATTTACTAAAAATAACGAAATTTTCAAAATCAATTATTTAAGGGTGTGTTCGGTTTTGTGGCATGCGACCAAAAAGAAGAGCAATATTAAGGCGAGATATAAGGGCTTCTTAACCAGGTTATGGGGGCGTTTTGTAGTATCCTAGGAGCTTGTTGAAAGGGATTAATGGCTAGGCTTAAGGGTTGCGGCTTCTAGCTTAAAAGTTGGGCTTAGGAGAGGTGTTTGGCTTGATTTTATAAAATATATATAAGAGCTGTTAAGATTTTGATTAAAATTAGCGTTCGTTTTGCGTTTTCAGGAACCGTGCCCCTGAGTTTCAGAAGAAAACGTCGTTCCGGACAACTTTCGTACTTTAACATTTTGATGAAACGGAGCAGAAAGACCTCGAATTGTGTGCCCGATCTGTCCGTCCACAGAAAGTTTTGGACACGTTTTTGTTAACTTTGTTAAACCATCTCTTTTGACTCGTATGACCGTTTTAGGTGTTTCAAATTGCTACGTTTTCCTTATAAAATCCTTTTTAACAGTACGCACTTGATATTAAAAATGATAACGAAATTGAATGAGTTTAATACACTTACAACTCTTGGAATCGACTAGAAAGGGATTTCGACCATAGGGCTTCTAAAGTGGAACCAATCTCTTTCCTTCCTCATAGGCTTTAAACTATCCTTCCTTGGTTGCTACTAAGACTTCAAGATCAGTGAGTGAATGAGTGTGTGATGGGTTGGTGGTTTTCGAATGAGGTGTGAACAAAATGAAGGATATGTGATCGATATATAGAGTAAAAGGGTTATGGTTACTTAAACCTTCTACTCATCATGTTTAGGGAATGTGAGACAATGTGAGGTGTTAATAAATGTTTGAGAGGTGATAAGTGATGAAGGTGAGGGTGCAGTGATGTGGTAAAAAGAGAACCATAGGTTTTTGTCTACAAGTTTTGACCTTGGTTGAAACTTACGGGAACATGGTGATGTAGGGTGATTTAGAGCTAAGAATTAACCTTATGGCTTAAAATTTACCAAGTATCTAGTTAAAAGTAGTTTAGTTTAGGTTAGTCTAATTTAAGTAAGTGTCATGTTTAACATATATGCATAAAATGTTTGTACCACAAGCATTGGAGAGTTGTACCTTAGAATTGTAAATTATAAGAAAATCAAATTTAAAAGCTTGTGCATTATAGGGTTGTACCTTGTGCTTAAAAATAGGTACATTGAGGTTATAATCTTATTTATATAAGTATAAATTTTTTATTCATTAAAGACTTGTACATAAGCTTGAAAGACTTGTACCCTAGGTATAAAATGTTGTACTTTAGTATTTATGATTTAGTTTCGTAAAATCGTAGTTATAATAAATTACGTTTTCACGAAAACTCCAATAAATTGCTAACGTTTAGTTTAAACGTTTATAAAACATTCGTTAAGGAAATAACTGATTCGCTCTCAAACAGTCAAGTTTAATCACTCAAGCTGACCACTTGTGAATGGTCAACCGTAACAAACTTAAAACAGCTCAGAAGGCAAATGTAATTAAGATCAGAGGAATATAGTGGATTCCTGGGTCGTTCAGTCCCACGGAGGTTGAATGGTGTTTAACACAGACAGATGTCGAATAATCACTAAGGATAGTGATCAGTAAGGATTTTGAGTTATTTTTACCTAAAGAATAGATTTGTAAATTACAGGGGCTTAAATGCAAATTAAAGAAAATTAAAAAGCTAAAATATATTAAATAAACGCTCTCACTATTTTTACAATGATGTTTTTGTGATTTATAAGATAAAATAACTTAAATAAACTATTTTAATTAAAACTTAAACTTAAATTATCTAAAAACGTTATTTAAAATGAAAACGAGCGTTATGTATAAAAATTACGCAAGTGCGCAAGTAAAAACGTAAAATTTATGAAATAAAAGTCCTACAAATGTAAAAACAATTTTCTTACTTCCTATATGACAAAAGAAAATTTTAGAAAAAAGAATTATATTTTTTTGACTTTTATATTTTTTATTATGAATTAAAAACTAAAAAATAGAAATTAAATGTTTAAAAATATCAAAAATAATTGGAAAAATACGAAACTTTTCAGAAAAATACTTTTTGGTAAACTAAATCTAAGAAAAGTTAGAAACTTGAAAATTCAGCAACCAATAAGCAGAAAATAAGCTAAAGGCCTTATTTAGTATTAAAAGTTAAAACGTATATAAAGGAATTAAGGGTGCAAAGAATGACAAGAAAGACCCAAGGGCAAAGATGGATTTGTGAGTTGTGTGAGTGGCGTGGGAAGGTTGTGCAGGAGGTCACAAGTTCGAACCTGTATGCACCTTTTTTTTGCTAACTATTTTATTTTTGGATTTTTCTTTTTGCAACTTATTAAGTACACTAAAATAAGCAATTTTCACAACTGAAACTTTTTATAAAAACAACCAATAAGCTCAGTTTGAGCTTATGATTCTCAACAGTGGCCAAAAAAAATAGATTAAGCACAAGATTTTAGCTAAGTGGTTATTAAGCTAAAAATAAACAAGAGGGTAACTGAGAATAAGCTAAACACCTTTAAATAAGCTAATATAATAACTAAGAAAGCACAATTACTTAAAATTAAACACCAAATAAGCTTCAAATAAGCTCAAGCTTATCTGTTGCACAGGGCAGTTTCTTTGGAAAAGGGGTCAAAAGAAGCTAATGAAAAAGCAGTTAATAAGCTAATTAGAAGTGAACTTTTATTTTTCTAATTTATTTAAGCAACTAAACTTTAATATCCCAAAAGCATATAGGCTAAATCCTAATATTAAGTACACAATAAAATTCTAAAGTTTATTCAAAAACTGTAAAATGGGAATTTGACTTTATGAATTACACTAAGAGTTTGACTTTTATGAACTTTTGATGATCCTATATGATCTAATTTGATGTATTAAGCTACTTTAAGACTTATTTAGGCTAAATTAACAACTTTTACACTAGTATGCATGATTATGTAATCAAAATGTCTAACAGTGAACAAGTAATGTGATATTAAAGCTAGTTTTGACTTTTTAACTAATAAGCACTATGTTTTATGGTTTATCTGAGCTATTTAGACATAAGGTAACATGTAACAAGCAAAAACAATGACATTAACAACCTTAAACACAAACACAGTTTTAACAATAAATCCAAACACCCCTATATAAGGCAGTTTTGAAGCTTAATATGCTAAAACAAAGTTTTAAACCAAGTAATCTATTTATTAACTTGTAATTACTATATTTAAACAGAATTAAGCTATATTTAACAAGATTATAACAACTATACTAAAAAGTGCAAATTTTTAAGGAATGGCTTACAAGTTGTATTTATGCTCAAACTGAGACCTGAGAACAAAGTATCACTCCTATAGGCTTACCACTAAGCCTCTAAACCAAAATCAATCCAAATATCACCATGCTTCAGTCTTGATCTTCATTACCATTGCTTTTATATTTTTAACTAATTTTTTAGTGATTTTTGACATTTTTAGTAAAACTGAGTAAGAAAAAGTTTAATGACTTAAAAAGCTTATAGAAACTGATTATTGACTAAAATGAGCTTATAGAGCAAATAACCAACATCTTTTGACATTACAATAGTAAATTGAGATTTTCAAAAGTAAAATTACATAAACTGAAAGTGTACTAAAACACTGGAATATTTTATTGAAATAGAGTTGAAATACACTGAGTTAACTTAGTTTAATACTAGAAAGATTAAAATTACACTGAAAATTGAAATTACACTTAAAACGACAAACTACTCTACTCTAAAATTAACTACTACTCTTTCTCAGCTCCTTTTTCTTCTATTTATCAACCAAAAGCTTCCTTGTCGACTTCTAAGCATTTCCCACCATTTCTCAGCCATTGGATCAATCCAGATCATCAAAATTGCCATTTGGCAATTTTGGCGGGAAAAGTCTTTGAGTGGGTAGCAGCATTAATTGAAGACGTGAGCTGGTTTTGCAAGGTGGAAAGGGTGATGGTGAAGGGTAGGTATGAGCTGGAAAGGTGGAGGTTAGGTGGTAGAGCAGGTGTTGGCAATGGAGTGGGCACAGGTGTAAGGTGGGAGATGGTGAACAGTAACCGGCGGGTTTAATTTTTAAACACTGTGGGTGGTTTGGGCTTGGACAAGGAATGGGCTAGCAGCTGGGTTGGATTTGGTATTTTGGCTTAAATTAATACAAGGGTCCGTTTGGTTTATTTAATAACAAGGACCATATGTGAAATTTTCTGAAACTGAAGGACTGAAAATGTCAACATTCAAAAGTTATTACAAGGGCTAAACCTGCAATTAATGGTTAGTACAAGGACCATATTTGCATAAAGTTCCATTTTTATAAGTCCAAGGACCAAATCTGCCAATTTTGAAACTTTAAGGGCCTAACTTGTAATTTCTCCAAAGTTTACCATAAGGATCAATTTTGTCATATTTGAATAGTAAAAGGTTTATTTTTGATTATTTTCACTTTTTAAATTCACCAAGGACTATTTATGACATTTTTCAAAGTCGAGGGACTAAACTTGCCATTTTTGCAAATTTGAACTTCAAGGGTAAAATTTGTCATTTCATGATTCCTGGGGGACTATTGTTGATTTTTCTTCAAAATATTTTATCCAGGGACCGTTTCTGACAATCTGTGAAAGTTCAGGGACTAAAACTGCCAATTTTGCAAATTTGTTGTTTTTCATCAGTTTTCAATCCTTTTGCATTTGTAATATATAAAAACACATTTTCATGATATTTATAGCATTTATATGTTTATTTGTGTGTTTTTGGCTGTTTTGTGGGTTTAAACGATATAAAATATATGTGTTTTTAGACACATATCAAATCCCCCACACTAAACTATTGCTAGTCCCTACCAATCTTTTATGAAAACTTAATGGATTTCATCTCTTTACCAAAAGCCATTACTTCTGGAGTAGCCAATTGTTTCAGTTCAAGTAAGAACTTTGGTATAATGATAACCAAATGATTTTGAGCAAATCATAAGCTTTCAACGGTTTTGATTTGTCTTTACCAGAATCCGTTTGCTTGTGGACTAGCCAACTCTTAGATAAATTATCAATATTATCTTTGGTGAGTCGATTACCAATTATGGTTTTCCAACTGCCTTTACCACAAGCCATAACCTTGCGGGCTAGCCAACTTTTCACTAGTTTAAAGATATGGTGAGTTGAACACCATACAATTTTGGGCAAATTGCAAGCCGTCAACGGATTTGAGATATCTTTACCAAGAGCCGTTTGCTCCTGGATTAGCCAATCCTTATGTGGGTTAGACATGGTGGACTGATTACCATTTGTTGTGTTTAGTACATAGTACTTCCACTAAATTTTTTTTTTAAATTTGGCCACTTTGGGGAAAAAGGGACTAAAAGGGTATATTTATGATCAAATTCGCCAGAATTTCCCCCCCACACTTAGAAATGAATATTGTCCTCAATATTCAAACTCCCGGCTGTTATACCGAATCCTTGAACGTAAAAAGATAACATTACTAGCTAAGTGTAGAAACACAACAATTATTCTCTTTTTTAATATTTACAATTTTCATTCATTTTTTTTAGATCTCTATACAACATGCGGGGCATCTCCCCCACACTAGGGTGGTACACACGGGTGAAAACCCATGTTTAACTACTGTTTTTGATTACCGAGTTGCTAGCTTGACTCGACCCCGAATTAAATTGTTCATGGGGAAGTAAGTGGAAGTGACAATCTCCATCGGACTTTCACTCAAGATGTTTGTATAAACATTGAAGTACGTGAAAGTTCCACACTGATGAGATATAGATAGAACCGGCTCAAAAATGATAAATGAAAATGCCGGGATCAAAAATAGTGTCTTCATTCCCGAAGGAGAAAAGGGAACGAGAAGTCACACCATATGTGAAGAAAAGAAAGAAAATCATGATAAAAATCATGACTAACTCATAATTATCAGAAGGGGAATTCATGATTTCTGGATCATGAATCTCATCATTTAAGCTCATTTGATCAAGACATATTCTGGGTGGGAGGGATGGGAATTTGATATCAAGCAAGTTCTCATGGCTGAGAACATTTCCCTCCGGAACACAAAGATCATTTATGTCTAGATCAAAGTGGAAGTTATCATACTCCGGTGGAGATATGATATGAGTGAGTTCAAAGGAGAACTCCTCGTAAAGAGAATCATTCACGTGATGTAAATCTGTGAACTCTTGTTCCACTGTAGACTCATCACTATCCTCGTCAAAGATTGGATTGTTAGAAATCCAAGTGAATTCAGATTCGAATTCAAATAGAGGATTGGTGACAGTAGCTTTGAATGCTTCGGGAACAAGGTGATTAACATTCTCTATTGGACTTTTAGGGTGTGAAGTGAGTGAACGATCATTATAAAGGAGACTTTCAATTTCTCCTAGGTTGGCTTTGAAATCAAAGAGATCATCATCACTTTCAGATGAAAGTGGAATGATGTGAATGAGTTCATCGGTAAACTCCTCAAGAAGAGGATCAACATCAAAATGTGAAAGTGATGCCTCAACATTCTCAATGTCTCCATAAGATTTACAATCATCCCTAAAATCGGAGAAAGTCTCAAAATGATCTTTTGAACACTCAAGAGGGGAAGGGATATCACACATATGGTCAAAAGTTCCCTGTGACTCTCTCGGGATTGGGACAAGGTCCTCAACACTAGACTTTATGAATTCGTCCGATTCCTTTTCAGGAACAGTGTCAAGATGCTCGTCCCCCATGTTCAGAGAGTAAGTGGGAGCTTCGGGTGTGATAGCAGTTGTTTGAGAATGAATCTCAACTGCTGGGATATCAACTGATGAACTTGATGAATCTTTATAAAATTGTAGGATACCAAGTGCATCCTCATCATCACTGTCATCAGGAATAAAACGAAATTGAAAGCTAGATCTGGCTGCTTTTTCTTTTGCAATTGATTCCCTAATAGATTTTTCTAAGGCAATTTGGGAATTTATTTTAGCAGCCTGCTTTTCAGCTAGCAATTCTTCCATGGATTTCTCATGTGAATTTTGAATGATGGGACATTGTGGGAGTGGAGATTTGTCAAAACCGGAAGGTTGACATTGATAATCATCATGAAGACCCCCACAATATACACAAGAAAAACTGGGAACATTATGAAATGCTGTTTTACTCAACTCCTCAGTTCTTTTCACTGACTCCAGAAGCTCTAGATAAGTGTCTTGTTGGGTTTGCTGAGGAGTTTGAGTCATTTGGCACTGTGGAGGTTGCTCATGATATGGATAGTCGTAATTGTTACAAGGAAATGGATTCCCTGTTTGACAATCAGAGCTGAAATGGGGACCTCCACAGTTCTCACAACAGTAAAACTGTTGAGCCTGGATTGGTGAATCATATGGATATTGGTCATAACCAAAGTTCTGAGCATCACCGGAAAACTGTTTATAGACAAACGTGATTCCGGATTGACACTCAAATCCTTGGTGAGGACCTCCACAAAATTCACAGCAGTTGTGTTGATTATATGAAGATAAGTCGGGATGTGGTGGGTAATTGGAAAAATTTGAGGGGTCGTTAAATGAGTTCGGATTAGGATCATAATCAAATGAATTCCTCGAACCACAAAACAAACAACTCCCGTTCCGAATATCATTACCACACTGTACACACGTACACCAGCGACAAGGTGAACCAAAAAGAGGCTCACCACAACCGACACAAGGAATAAACGATTCTATTTGAGAGTTATGAGAAGGAATCGGTTCATTCAAAGAATCAACAAAACCAACATGGTGATCCGAATGACTATCAAGTCTTGAAGAACATTTTGAAAAATCCGGAGGTGGGACAAGTGGTGTGCTCTGAGAGCTAGCAATTTCCACCACTTCCGTTATGGTCTCCGGTTCTGGTTCTTGAGAAACGTGAAGATTAGGCAAGTCATTCTTGCTAGTCATCGGTCTAAATTCTGCATGATTTCTTCTAACCGTGAATTGTGAAAGTGTAGGATCAATTTTAGACGGCTTAGGAGCAATCGAGGGGTTAGATCTTTGGATAACCGTAGGTTGGACGTATTTAGCACCTCCATTATCAGAGGGAAGTACCTGGTCCTTTGTCACCCTGGTTTCTCGTTCCATTTCCCTAAGCAGAATTAATGGATCATTACGAACAACACGAATTTTTGACATTTGTGATAAAGTATGAAGTTTTTCAACTTCGTTCCAGAATTCGTCGTAGTCGAGAGATTCCATGAGAATAGAAGAAGTTAGAATCAAATGGATAGAGGGTAAAGGGATAAAGAATCAAAAAGGGTAAGAGGGTAAAGATGAATATTTTTGGATTTTTTTGATAAACATTTTGTAAAAACAAAGAATGAAAATATTTTTGGTGTTGTTAACACTTTAGGAAAAGTGTTAATGAACTTTTTGATTTTGATTAACTTTACAAAAAAAACTGTATACAAAAAGGTGGTATATGTGCAAGTACGGGTCTGAAAACTGCTTAAAACACGCTTACAGCGTCCCCGGCAGTGGCGCCAAAATTTGTTTCGCTCCCAAACAGTCAAGTTTAATCACTCAAGCTGACCACTTGTGAATGGTCAACCGTAACAAACTTAAAACAGCTCAGAAGGCAAATGCAATTAAGATCAGAGGAATATAGTGGATTCCTGGGTCGTTCAGTCCCACGGAGGATGAATGGTGTTTAACACAGACAGATGTCGAATAATCACTAAGGATAGTGATCAGTAAGGATTTTGAGTTATTTATACCTAAAGAAAAGATTTGTAAATTACAGGGGCTTAAATGCAAATTAAAGAAAATTAAAAAGCTAAAATATATTAAATAAACGCTATCACTATTTTTACAATGATGTTTTTGTGATTTATAAGATAAAATAACTTAAATAAACTATTTAAATTAAAACTTAAACTTAAATTATCTAAAAACGTTATTTAAAATGAAAACGAGCGTTATGTATAAAAATTACGCAAGTGCGCAAGTAAAAACGTAAAATTTATGAAATAAAAGTCCTACAAATGTAAAAACAATTTTCTTACTTCCTATATGACAAAAGAAAATTTTAGAAAAAAGAATTATATTTTTTTGACTTTTATATTTTTTATTATGAATTAAAAACTAAAAAATAGAAATTAAATGTTAAAAAATATCAAAAATAATTGGAAAAATACGAAACTTTTCAGGAAAATACTTTTTGGTAAACTAAATCTAAGAAAAATTAGAAACTTGAAAACTCAGCAACCAATAAGCAGAAAATAAGCTAAAGACCTTATTTAGTATTAAAAGTTAAAACGTATATAAAGGAATTAAGGGTGCAAAGAATGACAAGAAAGACCCAAGGGCAAAGATGGATTTGTGAGTTGTGCGAGTGGCGTGGGAAGGTTGTGCAGGAGGTCACAGTTTCGAACCTGTATGCACCTTTTTTTTGCTAACTATTTTATTTTTGGATTTTTCTTTTTGCAACTTATTAAGTACACTAAAATAAGCAATTTTCACAACTGAAACTTTTTATAAAAACAACCAATAAGCTCAGTTTGAGCTTATGATTCTCAACAGTGGCCAAAAAAAATAGATTAAGCACAAGATTTTAGCTAAGTGGTTATTAAGCTAAAAATAAACAAGAGGGTAACTGAGAATAAGCTAAACACCTTTAAATAAGCTAATATAATAACTAAGAAAGCACAATTACTTAAAATTAAACACCAAATAAGCTTCAAATAAGCTCAAGCTTATCTGTTGCACAGGGCAGTTTCTTTGGAAAAGGGGTCAAAAGAAGCTAATGAAAAAGCAGTTAATAAGCTAATTAGAAGTGAACTTTTATTTTTCTAATTTATTTAAGCAACTAAACTTTAATATCCCAAAAGCATATAGGCTAAATCCTAATATTAAGTACACAATAAAATTCTAAAGTTTATTCAAAAACTGTAAAATGGGAAATTTGACTTTATGAATTACACTAAGAGTTTGACTTTTATGAACTTTTGATGATCCTATATGATCTAATTTGATGTATTAAGCTACTTTAAGACTTATTTAGGCTAAATTAAAAACTTTTACACTAGTATGCATGATTATGTAATCAAAATGTCTAACAGTGAACAAGTAATGTGATATTAAAGCTAGTTTCGACTTTTTAACTAATAAGCACTATGTTTTATGGTTTATCTGAGCTATTTAGACATAAGGTAACATGTAACAAGCAAAAACAATGACATTAACAACCTTAAACACAGTTTTAACAATAAATCCAAACACCCCTATATAAGGCAGTTTTGAAGCTTAATATGCTAAAACAAACTTTTAAACAAAGTAATCTATTTATTAACTTGTAATTACTATATTTAAACAGAATTAAGCTATATTTAACAGGATTATAACAACTATACTAAAAAGTGCAAATTTTTAAGGAATGGCTTACAAGTTGTATTTATGCTCAAACTGAGACCTGAGAACAAAGTATCACTCCTATAGGCTTACCACTAAGCCTCTAAACCAAAATCAATCCAAATATCACCATGCTTCAGTCTTGATCTTCATTACCATTGCTTTTTTATTTTTAACTAATTTTTTAGTGATTTTTGACATTTTTAGTAAAACTGAGTAAGAAAAAGTTTAATGACTTAAAAAGCTTATAGAAACTGATTATTGACTAAAATGAGCTTATAGAGCAAATAACCAACATCTTTTGACATTACAATAGTAAATTGAGATTTTCAAAAGTAAAATTGCATAAACTGAAAGTGAACTAAAACACTGGAATTTATTATTGAAATAGAGTTGAAATACACTGAGTTAACTTAGTTTAATACTAGAAAGATTAAAATTACACTGAAAATTGAAATTACACTTAAAACAACAAACTACTCTACTCTAAAATTAACTACTACTCTTTCTCAGCTCCTTTTTCTTCTATTTATCAACCAAAAGCTTCCTTGTCGACTTCTAAGCATTTCCCACCATTTCTCAGCCATTGGATCAATCCAGATCATCAAAATTGCCATTTGGCAATTTTGGCGGGAAAAGTCTTTGAGTGGGTAGCAGCATTAATTGAAGACGTGAGCTGGTTTTGCAAGGTGGAAAGGGTGATGGTGAAGGGTAGGTATGAGCTGGAAATGTGGAGGTGAGGTGGTAGAGCAGGTGTTGGCAATGGAGTGGGCACAGGTGTAAGGTGGGAGATGGTGAACAGTAACCGGCGGGTTTAATTTTTAAACACTGTGGGTGGTTTGGGCTTGGACAAGGAATGGGCCAGCAGCTGGGTTGGATTTGGTATTTTGGCTTAAATTAATACAAGGGTCCGTTTGGTTTATTTAATAACAAGGACCATATGTGAAATTTTCTGAAACTGAAGGACTGAAAATGTCAACATTCATAAGTTATTACAAGGGCTAAACCTGCAATTAATGGTTAGTACAAGGACCATATTTGCATAAAGTTCCATTTTTATAAGTCCAAGGACCAAATCTGCCAATTTTGAAACTTTAAGGGCCTAACTTGTAATTTCTCCAAAGTTTACCATAAGGACCAATTTTGTCATATTTGAATAGTACAAGGTTTATTTTTGATTATTTTCACTTTTTAAATTCACCAAGGACTATTTATGACATTTTTCAAAGTCGAGGGACTAAACTTGCCATTTTTGCAAATTTGAACTTCAAGGGTAAAATTTGTCATTTCATGATTCCTGGGGGACTATTGTTGATTTTTCTTCAAAATATTTTATCCAGGGACCATTTCTGACAATCTGTGAAAGTTCAGGGACTAAAACTGCCAATTTTGCAAATTTGTTGTTTTTCATCAGTTTTCAATCCTTTTGCATTTGTAACATATAAAAACACATTTTCATGATATTTATAGCATTTATATGTTTATTTGTGTGTTTTTGGCTGTTTTGTGGGTTTAAACGATATAAAATAACGTAAAGTGGAAAATAAAAAGTGAAAACTTTTATACTTGATATATAAGAATGTTTATGTAAAATGAACTTAAGACATTCTCGTGAGCACGTTTATTAGGAATATAAGTCACATTAGTTGGTTGATGTGATTAGTTATACTGATAACGTTTAAAAAAAATTGACGTGAAAAATGGATAAGTGTTCTTTAGTTAGAATATCAAATTAGTTTAATACAAGGTGAAATTTACCGGTTGTTATAGTCTTACCCCCTTAAGTGGAATCTCGTCCCGAGATTCAGTCCGTGTTAAGTGTTGAAGTAATGAGGATGAAATGTGGTTTCACTTGTGAAAGCTTATAAGTTAGAATTTACTGTTTTAACATGTGAATAACATTATTTCGAAGGTCATATAAACTTAAGAAAAATTTATTTTGAATGAAGATTGTTAGTTTTTGATAATTGTGTTGAAAACTGGAAGAGAATTTGATGGGTGTAGAGAAAGTTGCTGAACTTCAGCTTTTGTAGATTATGAATCAGTTTGCGATCCTCGAGTTCATACTCATGTCGGTTCAGATACAAATAAGCCCACTCATTTATAATCTATCACTTACATAGAGAGGCGTCCCAAACAATGTAAATAAAGGAATATAAACTTTTGGTTCGGCGATTTATAATTTCTTTATTTATACAAAAAGGCGTCCCAATTCATTCAAATAAAGACATTATAAATCATCCTACTTAAGAAATTCTGACTCAACACTCTTACTTAATCGATGAGTTAGGTGTTCTTGGAGTATAGAAGGAGTATTCACACTCATCTTTTTTAGATGAGAGTAAGATACTAAGAAAAATTGACATAGTACTCAAAATAGTGGGTACGTTGTGTAATGTCTTAGGAAGGTATCATAAATTTGAAAAATGTAAGACTAGGTACATGGTCAGGGATATGTAATTAAGCTGTAATGCCTTAGAATAGGCATATGCAGGTATGTTTATTTTGTATAGAGTGATCAGAAGTATATATCAGTATACTAAAGTGTTTGCGTAGTATAAATTACCTAGAAGTCACATAATCGTCTGGAGGATGGAAGGCATGGAGAGCGAAAGGCTATAAAACATTTTTGTGAAAAAGTAGTTATAATTAGACCCGTTTCTCTATAACTGTGGCTCTGATACCAATCTGTAACACCCTCAAATTTCGTGATACGCAGCGGAATTCAAGATGGGTGTTACTTCATGGCACAACATTTATATCAATAGAAAACGAACCCTAATTGAGTCGTTTTAAAAGATTTATCATTCAATTTATATAAATATCAGAGTTTAAAAAATGAGGTCCCATTGGTTTTACAGTTTATTAAATAAGTTTTCGAATGATAATATAGCCTTCTTGAGTATCCGTGCCCTTCCGTGCCATCCTCGTAAATTGTGAACCTGAGATAAACATGCTAAAAGTGTCAACGCAAAGTTTGGTGAGTTCATAGAGTTTATGATTAAAACAGTTGAGTTCAATAGTTTCGAGTTTGAGCGATTATTGTAATAAATACCAATATCGATGAAATAAGTAGTAGGTTACGTTGTTATCCACCCATAGTTCGTTTGCTTAGTAATCAGTTGAACACAAGTGTTAGGATTTAGTAAATCCAGTACTTAAAGTGTCGGTCACCTCAAGCATGTATGCTCGTTAGAAAGCTCGTAGTCATAGTAAGTCTATGATAGTGTTTAGTTTACTTTGTAACACCGTGGAGGACGGACGGGTCTTTACCCACTGTATGCCTGATCCACAGCCTTATAGAGGCGTCTCATGTTTGTACCCTATAAATACCCTTTGCCCTCCAAGGCAAAGGGTTGGAGCTTTCATAATACACTTTTCTTTGTCTCTCTAAAGTTCCCATCCTCTCCCACTTTCTCTCTCTAAACCTTATCTCTTTATACCGAACTTGTGATAAACCAAGATCCTACAAATGGTATCAAGAGCCATGGTTTGATCATCCATCTCTCATGTTCTTGGTTTGATTGTTATTTTTGGGATAAGGTTTAGTTTTTGTACGCGTATCGTGGTGGTTATGCGTGGTCTCGTATACGAGTTTTGGTACCTTTAAAGCTTTAAAATTTACACTTTTTAATCCAAGATTCTTGTGGCTTAAGGTTTATTGAGTGCTTAAATTTCAGTTTCTTGCAAAAAGGTTCAAACTTTACAAGTTTTTCTTGGTTTTTAAGAGTGTTTGGATACGTGTGTATGGACTTACGCGTAAGAGAGATTCGTAGTTTTGATCTTCAAGCTTTGTTGTTTTGATGTTTTTAAGGTTGTATCATCATTATAATCTGGTTTACTAAACGGTTTTGATCATAAAAACGTGTTTGGCAAAATCTGTACTTCCTACGCATATGAAAACCCTAGTTCTACGCGTAAGCTGAATCCTACGCATAAAGTGTTTTTCACGAGATCTTCATTTCTGGTGGTTACTCAGTGTTCTTCTTGCTTCGATAAGCCTGAAAAACACTTCGACTTTGGATATCTCGTGCACTGTGAAGTGTAAGAGATTTTTGTGGGTAAAACCCTAAATTTTACGCATAAGCATAAAACTTACGCTTAAAAATTCTTACGCATAAGCCTTCTCTTATGCATAAGCCTGTCTTACACCTAAGGGAAACTTACGCATAAGGTTCTTACGCATAAGCTTTGGTTTACGCATAAACTTAAGCCTTTTACCCTAAAACTCTATGCGTAATCTCTAGACTACGCGTAAGCTCTGTCTACGCGTAAGCTTGTGTCTACGCGTAAGTTTGTTGTTACGCCTAAAGCTGCTACGCATAAAGTTGTTGTCTACGCATAAGTGTATAAGTTTTACGGTTTCTCTCCTGATTTTGTAAAATCCCGTGAAAGAATCTATTTCCCGGTTAAGTCAAAGATTTGTAAAATCCCGTAGAATTTAAACATATCTTCCGTTGCTGATGATGTGCAAGCAGCAGGATCTGATACTCGTCCTCCCATGCTTGATAGAACTGACTATGAATCTTGGTCACAAAGAATCAGGCTGTACTGCTTAGGAAAGGAGAATGGGGTTAACATCATTAAGTCAATTGATGAAGGACCTTATCAGGTTGAGACCACAAGAGACTTAATTGATACTGCAGCAGATGGTACAATGATCTTTGGATTAGACAGACCAAAGACATATGATGACCTGAGTGATAAGGAGAAAAAGAGATTTGATGCTGACATCAGAGCTTCTAACATCATACTTCAGGATTTTCCAGAAGATATCTACAAGCTGATCAATCACAACACAGAAGCCAAGGCGGTTTGGGATAATGTCAAGATGCTTCTCTCGGGTTCTGAATTGACTATAGAAGATAGAGAATCACAGCTGTATGATGAATTCGAGCACTTTAAGATGAAACCTGAAGAAAGTGTCTATGAATATTACGTGAGATTCCACAAGCTGGTGAATGATATGAGGAATATCAAGATGACTATGCCAAACATTCAGCTAAACTCAAAATTTGTAAACAACATGAATCCCGAATGGCACAAGTTTGTCACTTCTGTGAAGCTTACCAAAGGACTTAAGAACACCAACTATGAACAATTGTATGCCTTCCTTCTTCAGAATGAGAAACATGCTATGTTTGAAAAAAGGATTCTTGAACAGTTCAAATCTCAACCAGGAGAAACAAGCTCATCAAATGATACAACTGCATTCTTCACCAAAGCATCACAAGTCAAACCCACTGGAAATGATAATCACAAGCCCGTTCCTGATTCGGGATATAAGCAACCTAATTCTGATGAAGTCATGGAGCACTTTATCAATAAATTGGCTCTTATGGTTAAACAAAACTTAACCTTCTCTTCACATACCAACAGACTTCACACTAACAATGAAATCAAGACTGCATCCAATCTACACAACCATGCTTTAGTCAGAGATGGAAAGGTTACAGTACAACCAGTTCAACAAAGGCAGTATGAACAAGGAAGAGGTGGAGCTGGTAGAGGCTACGATGCAAATCAGAATAGGGGAAGGAATGGAAACCAGAGTCAAGCAAAGCCAATCAAATGTTACAATTGTGGAGGTGAGGGACACATTGCAAGGAACTGCACATCGCCAAAATGCCCTCAAAACGCAGAATACTTCAGGGACAAGATGTTGTTGGTTCAAGCACAACATAATGGTGTAATGTTGAATGAAGAGGATTTGTTGTTCTTGACTGATGGGAATGCTAGAACATATGATGGAGATGTGGACGAACAACCAGTGCATGCTGCTCAGAACAATCCCAACGCCTTTCAAGTTGCAGACTGTGATGCATTTGATTCGGACGTTGATGATGAACCATGTGCACAAACTATCTTCATGGCTAATATCTCTCCAATGACCTCTTCATCTCAACAAGCCAGTCCATCCAAGGAATCCATCATTAAAGAGGTACTCAAACTATATGATGTGGTTGATGAGCAAAAGATTCACCATGAAGTACAATCTACTGAAGTCATTGAGCCAAATATTGAAATATGGGAAATAACAATGTTATCCCATATGAACAATATGTGAAACAAGATGACAATCTTGTTGTACCTAGTGATGAATCTTCTGCAATTAACAATGAATGCATGCCTGATGAATACACTGCATGTGTGCCTGATGATTCCTTGACCACTGTGCTCAATACCTATAAGGAACAAGTTGCTATTTATGAACAACGTGCTAACTTTGAGTTAACTACCCGTGAGCAGGATATGGATAACCAAATGCGTACAATTATTAGAAAAAGTAATTTTAGAGAAGAAGTATTAAAACAAGAGTTAAACTCCTTACAAGAAAAGCTTTCTAAAACTGCTAAGCAAAAACAAGAACTTCAAGAAAATGTGAAAATGCTTAAGCAAGAATTCAATGCTAAGGAATCAAATTTTTTGAATGATTTTTCCAATCTAAAAACTTTGAAAAACAAACTTGAGAATAAGTTGTACGTACAAAGGAATACCATTCAGACTGCTCACATGATCACTAAGCATAGAGTTTTAAGCGATAAGCATAACGTTACCCTTGTTGAGGAACCAAGTCCAGAGGTTATTAAAAAGGCTAGAGCTGCTCATAAGGTACTTTATGATGGTAATGAAATCCTTAAGCCTAGGCAGAAACCTAGTTGCGTTGAGTGCACTGAGGAAGATAAGAAATCAGATGAAATCACTAGGGAGAAAATGAACAAGAAGCTTGAAAATCCTGAGTGTAAAAAGAATAACATAACGATCAAATCTCATGATTACACTAAGGAAAACTGGATCTCCTTAAACAAGTTTAAGACTCAGACACTTCTAACTCCTGAACAAGTGTTCTGGAAAATGGATTTAGATAAGCAAAAAGCAGAGAATCTTGTTGTTTCTAACCCTCCTCTTAGGAGATTGCCAAAAGCAAATGTGTATCCTCCTAATACACCAATGAACCTAGTTCCTAGATCTATTGCAACTAATAGCAGGACCTTAATCAGCCTATATGTTGTTTATCAGCTGTTTGTTGATTTTGAGAAAACATGTAAGAAGAGAATCACACCTACAGGGATAACTGAGGGGGAAAGGGGCTTTGAGCAAACCAAAGAATGTTATTTAACCGAGGTCATGCCTTTCTTCAAACAATTAAAAGGTCAATTTGAGAGTCTTAAAATTGGAATTAATTCTGATATTAAAGAAATGGAAAAGGAATTTGATGCGATGATTGTTGAGGTTAGTGACTATGAGCGAGAACTAAAATATAATGAGATTGAGAGGAAGAACTTGCATACCTTGAATGAAAATCTTATTTCTGAATGTGTTGCTCAAGATGTGTTTTACACTGCTACAAATTGTTCCATTAATGCTTCTCAATTTCATGAATTATCTGTTGCTCTGAAAGTCTCCCATGATCGTGTCATTGAGCTTGAAAAGACTAATTCTAAACTAAATGAGAAAATTAAACTGGATGATCACGACAATTTGGTTAAACATTTTTCTAAACTAGAGGTTGAGCATTTTAATTTACAACTAAAATATTAACATCTTAAAGAAAATGTCAAAACTTCAAATATCAAGACATCCTCAGATGCTCCAGAGTTTGATGCAGTTTTTCAAACTAACAAACGTGATGAACAGATTCAAGCTCATTGTAACACGATCAGAAAGTTGAAAGCTCAAATCTCTCAATTAAAGGGTCAAAAGAACAATGTGATTGGCTCCCAAATGCCTCCTCATTTAGATTCTCAGAATTCTCAAACGTTTCATATTCAAAACTTAGTAAATGCATTACAAAAGGAAAACGAAAGTTTTTTAGAAGAAAATGAAAAGGTTAAACGTCATTTCAATGAGTTATTTGAATCAATAAAGGTCACTCGTAACAAAAACAATGAACAAATAACTTCATTGCAAAAGGAAATTGAGAATCTGAAGAGCCAGGTAAAAGGGAAAATGCCAATGACCAATGGGGAGAATGGTGTATCAAAGGTTCACTCTTGTAATAAATATGCTTTGTCTGTGAAATATGTCCCCCCTCATCTCAGGAATAACAAACTTGCTATTCAAACATATTTCTCATCCCTTAAGGATTGTCTAGAATGTCTCCGTGAGATTGTTGAAGAGGATAAGGTAGAGAAACCACTTGACAATGCAATTGGGCATGCATGCTTATATGGCAAACGATCTCAAGAAATTCTAGAATGCTTAATCACAATATGCCCTAAGTCCTTAGGTGAGAGAGTTAATCCTTTGATTCCGTGTTCTATGCCTAGTGCCAAGTATGATATCCATTCGATGCCCGATGTTTTGAATGTGAACTGTAGTATACCCTCAAGTAGTTCAGATTCCAAATCTGTTAAAGCTAAGAAAGTGAACTCTTGTGTGCCTCCTAGGAGTACAAATTCCAGCACTTCTAGTGTTACGAAAGTGAACCTTAGTGTGCCTCATGTAATTCAGATCCCAGGACATCTAAACAGGAGATGCATAGAGTAGCAAAACCAACTAATGTTCACATTCCCTCTACAGGAGTAATCAGTGACATTAAAGCAAGCAGGTCAAAGTCTCAAGACAATACAAGGAATGATAGGACCTCGCAAGCTAAGAATGTGCATTGGAAAAGAGTAGAAGACCAACCTAGGAACTTTAAGTTTGAGCTGAATAAAACGAATCGTGTTGATTCTAGTATTTGCCATAGGCGTACTGTAATTAATTCGAATTCTGATACTATTTGCAAACCTTGTAATGATGTCTGCTTGAGTTCTGTTACTAATCATGAATGTGGTGTGAATGTTTTGTCTAAAACTGTCAAATCTCCAGTTAACATTGTTAAAGCAAAATATCATGCTAAGAAGGCAAAAAGGCAAAGGCTAAAGAAAGTTAGAAAACAGCGGAAGTGATCTGTGCTAAACAGTCAAGTCTAACAGACTTAAAACAGCTTAAGCACAAATGCAATTAAGATCAGAGGAATATAGTGGATTCCTGGGTCGTTAAGTCCCACGGAGGATGAATTGGTGTTTAAAACAACTTCAGATGATAGAATGATCACTAAGGATAGTGATCAGTAAGGATATCGATGGAAAATTATCTAAAGAAAAGATTTACAAATAAAAGCGACTTAAATGCAAATTAAAAAGATTAAAAAGTTAAAATCTATTAAATAAACGCTATCACTATTTTTACAGATCGATGAACGTTTATGATTTTATAAAACAAAATAACTTAAATAAACTATATTAACTAAAACGTAAACTTAAATTATCTAAAAACGTTACTTAAACTGAAAACGAGCGTTATTTACGAAAATGGCGCTGGAGCGCAAGCAAAAACGTAAAATTTATGAAATAAAAGGCCTACGAGTGTAAAACTAATTTTATTACAAAATATATGATAAAAGAAAATTTTAGAAAAAAGATTTATATTTTCCTGATTAATATTATATTTATTATGAATTAAATACGGATTTATACTAATTAAATGTTTAAAAATACTAAAACTAATTGGAAAAATCTGAAACTTTTATATAAAATACTTTATACATATACAAAGACAAGAAAAATAAGAAACATGAAAAAGCTGTTATAAATAAGCTACAAATAAGCAATTAGCTACGTATAAGCTTAAACTGCCAAACCTATATAAGACATTGGTTTTGCAAAGAAATAACGAAAGAAGTCCCAAGGGCAATTGGCATCCAGGTACCCACTATCACCCTTGTAAGGGAGAGGTCTTAGGTTCGACCCCTGCCTCTCCCTTTTTGTAAAACATTTTTTTTTTCGAATTTTTTTTTTACAAACTTGTTACGCACATTCAAATAAGCACTTTTTAAAACTAAAACTTTTTATGAAATTAACCAATAAGCTCTGTTTGAGCTTATTTTACTTAACAGTGGTTAAATGAAATAAAATAAG
The DNA here is from genome assembly GCA_019973895.1 of Chrysanthemum seticuspe. NCBI lineage: Eukaryota > Viridiplantae > Streptophyta > Magnoliopsida > Asterales > Asteraceae > Chrysanthemum > Chrysanthemum seticuspe. Next base: position 159,852,350 of record BPTQ01000008.1, on the reverse strand, counting down.
CTAAAGCTTAGACCAAAATGGCTAAATAAGCTAGGATTTTAAACTAAGTTACTACAATCAAGCTCAAGAACTAATAATAAGCTAGAGTTATAACTGATAGAGCAATATGAATAAGAAATAAGCTCTTAATCAACTTATATTCTCAACAGTGGCTAGAAAAGGGAAATAAGCATAAGGATAAGCCAAATGGCTTGTAAGCTACTTAATAAGCAAAGTGATACTGGAAATAAGCTAAGACTATGATAATAAGCTAATACAACATTTGAAGAAACTCAATTAACTATAAATAAGCACAGGTTAAGCTATAAATAAGCACTACTTAACTGTATTGTACAGGACACTTATATAATTCACTAGGCACCTTTAAGCTATATTTTAAGCACTGAAATAAGCTATAAATTTAAAACAAAAACTTGGATTATCAAGATGACCAGTTGAAATTTTCAAAAAGCTAAAGTACCCATTATTTGGTTCACTAGATAGCTTTTGGTGAGCTTTTGAAAAGTTGGAAAAAGTCACTGAGTATAACTCAGTGTACTAAGTTAAAATGGGACAAAGAAAAAGCTGAGTGCAGCCCTACCTAATAAGCTATAAATGAAAAAATGAAACTTGGAGCATTGAGTCAGCTGGATGAGCTTCTCAAAAAGCTAAAACACATAAGCTATAAGCCATTAATAAGCTCTCTAAGAGCTTGTGAAATGGGTACCACAACTGTGCACAGGTCCTGTTTTGACTATTTAGTTGAATTACTATGTTGACTTTTTTGAGTTTTAAATCAATTCTAAGGACTAAATTAGTTGAAATAAGCCACAATGATATAAGATTAAGCTAGATGAACAACTTTCAAACCAGTTTGTATGATTATGCAGTCAAAAATTCCAACAGTTGAATAACTAAATGAGATTAAAGATGTTTTTGACTTTCTAGCAACTAAGGACTGGTTTTTCTTGATGAACTGAGGTATTAAGACCTAGTTTGACAAGTTACAACCACAAACAACTACACAGATAGCCTATATTACAGATAATTCAGTAATTCCAAACATCCTTTTTGTTGACTGATGTGAAGCTTATTAAAGAGAAACATAGATTAAGACCATACTACTAATTAAAAACCTTATGTTATCATTTTTTTAAGACTGAATAAGCACTAAAAAACATTAACAACAACAGAAAACTCAAGTATATTAATTATGCAAATTTTTATGAAATAGCTTACAAATGAGTTAATGCACAGGACAAGGAACTAAGAACTGAGGATCAATCCTAATGCTTCCCAATAAGCTCTAACCCAAATAGTAATCCAAAGAACAGCTCTGCACACCTTTCTTGATCATTTCCCATAGCTTTTTATTTTTAACTAATTTATTGGTAATATTTGGTATTTTCTGAGTTTAGAATCTAAACTGGAATTTTAAAGTTTCTTCCAGCATTTAAGCTTTATAAGAGCTTAATGTGGGCCTATAAGTACTAAACAACAACGAGTAACAACATTTGCATATCATTGAGAATTTTTGAATAATGAAAATTTGCATAAACTGAGATATAACTTGATACTGAGATTGAAACTGAAATAAGAGTCTTAATACACTAGAAATTTATTACAAAGTATTTAAAAACTTGAACAAACACTGTAAAGCTTAGAATATTAAAAACGACATATTAAAACTAAAATTACACTACTTGGTCATTCTCCTCTGCTTCTTTTCCTTTTTATTGACCTCCAAAAGCTTTTCCTCATTCCTCTGATCATTTCCCACCATTGGATAGGTCTGATAGCATCTTAATCGTCCATGTGTAATTTTGGCGGGAAAAGTCTTATGAGCAGGTTTAAGCATTAAATGCAAATTGGTTGGATGTGGAGGTGGAGGGGGTATGTATTACAGCTGGGGAAGTGATGTGGAAAGGTGGAGGTGAGGTGGTGAGGTAAAAACCATGTCTGGTTTTGTGATTACAGGTGTGGGAGAGGAGGAGCTACAGTGGCGCGGGTTTTTATTTTAAAACTGGTATTGGGTTTGGGCTAGATATGGGCCTGCTGGGTTGGTTTTGTGGATTGGATTTGGATTGGTGTAGCTAGTAACATACAAGGACCATTCTTGTAACATCCTGAAAGTTAAGGGACTGTACTAGCAATTTTTCCAATCTTATATTAAGGACCATTCATGCCAATCTTTAATAGTACAAGGATGACATTTGAATATTTTCCATTTTTTATAATTCCAAGGACCTTTTATGCCATTTTTGAATTTTGAGGGACTAAAAGTGTAATTTCCCAAAACTTATCATAAAGGACCAATGTTGTCAATTATAAATAGTACAAGGTTTATTTTTTGATAAATTTCACTTTTTAAATTAACCAAGGACTATATTTGACATTTTCCAAACTTGAGGGACTAAAGTTGTCATTTTGTGATTTTTAAACTTTAAAAGGGTTGTTTTGACAACTTTTGAATCCCAAGGACCTAAAATGATATTTTACAAGTTTTTGAATTACCAGGGACTAATTTTGACAACTTTTATAACTTGGGGGATTAAAACTGCCAATTATGCAAACTTGATACGTTTTTCACCAGATTTTGATGTTTTTGCATTTAAAACATATAAAATACTTGTTTGTGATATTTTTATCATTTTGAAGCATTACCGAGTGTTTTCAGATGTTTTTGGCATTCTAACAGTATAAAAATGATGAGTATTTAGACACTCATCAGGAAGCCTACAGGAAGAACTTTTAGTAAGATAGGTTATCAATGGATACCTGTTGGCCATAAGGTTAATCAGACAACGCCCTCTAGAAAATGGATGCCTACTGGTAGAACTATTTCCTTAAAAAGTGAACATACTTTGAATAGGACAAATACAGACACCAGCACTGCATCTATTCCTAATGATTCTATTGCTTATATTTCTGATGTGGGTGTCCCAATCACTGTTACTAACAAAATGGAACCCATTCTTACATGGGGATCCCAATTATCCAGTTATCCATTCTTGTTTGTGTTCAACTGCAGATCGTTCAAATCGTTCTGTGGTACCTGGACTCAGGCTGTTCCAAGCATATGACTGGATACCGGTCGCGGCTCATGAACTTCGTGAGCAAATTCATGGGGACAGTTAGATTCGGAAACGACCATTTTGGAGCTATTATGGGTTATGGAGATTATGTGGTTAGAGATAGTGTAATTTCCCGGGTATACTATATGGAAGGTCTTGGTCATAACTTGTTCTCTGTTGGTCAATTCTGTGATTCCGATCTTGAAGTGGCTTTTAGAAAACATACTTGTTTCGTTAGAGAACTTGATGGTGTGGAATTGTTAAGAGGAACTCGTGGTTCAAACCTATACACCATCTCTATCGAAGACATGATGAAGTCCTCTCCAATCTGCTTGTTGTCAAAGGCTTCGAAAACAAAGTCATGGTTATGGCATCGTCGTCTCAATCACTTGAACTTCGGCACCATTAATAACCTTGCCAGAAAGGATCTTGTCAGAGGATTACCCAGATTAAAATATGAAAAAGATCACCTTTGTTCAGCTTGCCAATTGGGAAAAAGCACGAAATATGCCCACAAACCAAAACCCACAAACTCAGTAATGGAAGTTCTTCATACCCTTCATATGGATCTGTGCGGACCAATGAGAGTGCAAACGATAAATGGGAAGAAACTCATTTTAGTAGTTGTTGATGACTACTCTCGATTTACCTAGGTTAAGTTTTTGAGGACAAATGATGAAACTCCAGATGTCATCAACAAACTCATCAAACAGCTTCAGGTTCAACTCAACAATATTGTCAGAATTGTTCGAACTGACAATGGCAAAGAGTTTGTTAACAAAGACTTAATTCAGTTTTATGAAAGTGTTGGAATCAGTCATCAAAGAAGTGTTCCACGAACTCCTCAACAGAACGGTGTAGTTGAAAGACGAAATCGAACTCTTGTGGAAGCCGCAAGAACAATGCTAATTTATTCAAAGGTTCCAATGTTTTTATGGGCTGAAGCCATTGCCACTGCTTGCTACACCCAAAATCGTTCCCTTATACACACTTTTCATGGAAAAACTCCAGATGAACTAGTTCATAAACGAAAACCTGATCTCTCCTACCTTCGTGTGTTTGGTGCCTTGTGCTATCCAACAAATGACGGTCAAGACTTAGGAAAATTAAGAGCAAAGGCAGATATTGGAGTTTTTGTTGGTTATGCACCAAATAAGAAGGGTTACAAAATCTACAACAAGAGAACCCGAAATATCATGGAAACAATTCATGTTACGTTCGATGAGCTGACCGGTCAATTGGCTCCTGGACAATCCAGTTCTGGACCCACACTTCAAAACAGTCCCATTGGTTCATCCCTTGTACCGAATTCCTCTCTAGCAACTCCATATGTACCTCCGTCTGAAAATGATTTGAAGAAATTGTTTGATCCAATGTTTGATGAACTTTATGAGTCAAGTACCAATGATCTGTCAAGTTCAACATCAGCGGCTGCTCTTATCCCGGTCAATGAAGTCAACCCCTCAGTTTCAATATCATTAAGTCAAGAAGCGCCTGCTGCTGATCACTCTGTCTCATCTACAAATCATCAATCATCGAATGTACATCATGGAATTGTTTCTGGCACCAATGATGAAGTTAATCCCTTTGCTACTCCCGAAGATGCTCCATTTGAAAACATCTTTGCCCCTGAACCAACACCTGAACCATCTTCATCAGGGGATATAAACTCTGCTACATCAGTCCTTCAACAACAACCACACGAACACCTTAGAAAATGGACACATGGCCATCGATTAGATAACATCATTGGGAATCCTTCTCGTTCCGTATCAACTCGAAAGCAATTAGCTACTGATGCCTTATGGTGCTTCTTCAACTCAGTACTCTCCAAGATCGAACCAAAAGATGTTAAAACTGCAATGTCTGAGGACAGCTGGTTTAATGCAATGCAAGAAGAAATTCATGAGTTCGATCATCTAGATGTATGGGAATTAGTACCAGTTCCAGATTGTGCAATGATCATTGCTCTCAAGTGGATCTTCAAAGTGAAGCTTGATGAGCACGGTGATGTTCTGAAAAATAAGGCACGGTTAGTTGCTAAAGGTTATCGTCAAGAAGAAGGTATCGACTTTGAGGAATCTTTTGCTCCTATTGCACGCATCGAAGCAATCAGAATCTTCCTGGCTAATGTTGCAAGTAAGAATATGATTGTCTATCAGATGGATGTAAAGACGGCTTTTCTCAAAGGAGATCTTAAAGAAGTAGTATACGTCAGCCAACCAGAAGGTTTTGTGAATCCAGAGCATCCTACTCATGTCTATCGCTTGAAAAAGACCCTTTACGGTTTGAAGCAAGCTCCAAGGGCATGGTATGATACGCTATCAAAGTTTCTTCTATTCACCGGATTCAGCAAAGGAGCAGTTGATCCAACATTGTTCACCAGAAAGTCAGGAAAACATTTAATTCACGTTCAAATTTACGTTGATGATATTATTTTTTCCTCGACTGACCCTAATGAATGTGATCGTTTTTCTATGGAGATGGGCTCCAAATTTCAAATGTCAATGATGGGACAAATGTCATTTTTCTTGGGATTACAAATTTCACAAAGTCTCGGAGGCATTTTTATAAATCAATCTAAATACGCTAATGAAATCTTAAAGAAATTTGGATTTACCTCTAGTGACCCTGTTGACACTCCTATGGTGGAGCGTACAAAACTGGATGAGGACCACTCAGGGATAATAGTAGATCAAACGAAATATCGTAGTATGATTGGATCCCTGATGTACCTCACAGCCAGTAGACCAGACATTTTGTTCGCTGTATGCATGTGTGCTAGATACCAGGCTAAGCCTACCAAAAAGCACCTTGAAGCAGTTAAACGAGTCTTTCGGTATCTCCAAGGAACCATTAACATGGGACTTTGGTATCCGAAGGACTCCGGTATGTCTCTAACAGCCTATGCAGATGCTGACCATGCAGGATGTCAAGACACTCGTCGAAGTACTTCAGGTGGTGCTCAATTTTTAGGTGACAAGCTCGTAAGCTGGTCTTCAAAGAAACAAATGAGCACTTCCATATCCTCTACAGAGGCTGAATACATAGCCATGTCATCTTGTTGTGCTCAAATCTTATGGATGAGATCCCAATTATCTGACTATGGCTTTATATTCAACAAAGTTCCTATGTATTGTGATAACAAAAGTGCCATTGCTCTCTGCTGCAACAATGTTCAACACTCTAGAGCAAAGCACATCGACATTTGACATCATTTCATCAGGGAACAAGTTGAAAACGGTGTGGTTGAACTATACTTCGTAAGGAATGAATATCAACTAGCAGACATCTTCACCAAAGCTCTTTCTCGAGAACGCTTTGAGTTTATTCTTCCACGACTAGGCTTAAAGAGCCTTTAACCAGAAACGCTCAAACGTCTTCAGGAAGACGTCGAGGAGTAAAGGTGTTCGACTCTATCTATTAGTTGTATATAGTTTTTTTTTTCTTTCAAAAACCAAATACAAAAATATAAAACCAACAAAACAAAAATAGAAAAATATAAAACTTTTCAAAATCCATAAAAATTAGAAAATCTTGAAAATCTTCAAAAATATTGTTTATTTGTCATGTTTTTCTTGTCGGTTCGATAACATCTACAGGCTTTGAGATGTCACTCAAAGAATGGCACGGGTCTCTAGATGAAGTTCGAATTAAAAAAAAAAAAAAAAAACGAGATGGAGAAAACAGTTGGTTTATTGTCATTTCAGACAGTAACCCGTTTTTCAAAGAAAGAACAGAGCCATGCTTTATCATGTTTTTCAAATCTCATGCTCTAATTCTATAAACATTTATCTGCTATCTAATGAAAACAAATTGCTTTGTAAAATAACTCGGACTCAAGTTTGAAAATCATCTGGACTTAAAAGTTTGTCAAAATATCTATCTCTCAATCAACAACATATGTCGTTGATTGAGGGGGAGAATGATTTCAATTAAATCAAAAGGTTATTTGTCATACAATTGTTTTTCAAAAGATAATCATGCATGTTTAATCAATGGAGTTTAAAGTCTCAAAATCCGATCCTTATCTGTTAAAAAGTTTTCATAATCAAGTCACAATTCTCCATCAATGCTTTTCAAAATCAATTTAAATCTACAGAGATCGCAAATATCAAATGATTTGATAATTGTGATCGGGGGAGAATTTGTCATTTAAATTGGATTTAAACTGATAATTCGATAAATGGGTTCATATGTGTTTAGCAAGTTTTCCTCCCCGCATGTGACAAACGATTTCAAATTTTTCATGCACATGTTGAGGTGGAGCATCCACTTTAAACCTTAAATTATTGAAACGTGATTGAATTGTCTCTAAGTGCAGGTTTCCTCTAATATGTGCAAAACTCTTTCAAAATTCGAGGCACATATTAAGGGGGAGCAAGTTTATGAAAACCTCATCCTTCCCTTATATGCTTTATCTACTTGTTTTGATCAGGGAAGTGATGTTGATATCTTTTAGAAATTGGTAATCAAAGAAGTTAATTCTTTCTCTTGCCTCCATGTGCAAAACGTTTTTAAATATATGAAGCACATGTTGAGGGGGAGCTCTTGTTCTAAAAATATCAAAAACAATTCAGGTACAAAATGCTTTGATAATATATCTTAAGTATCTGGGTTGATTTTTCAAATGGTTTTCAATTGGTTCCAATGGCAGATGAACAATACCAAATAGACCGACCAACTTTACTTTATGTATGGTGATATAAGGATGATAAGGTTAGGTATTTGTTCCCATGATCTGCTAGAAGCAGAGGGATCTACCCAGGGACAATCCACTAGTTAGTGTAGAAATCCTTAGGTATGATGATAAAAGGAGAAAAATTGAGATATGGGAAGAGTGCGGACTGAAACTGAGCTAGTACGGGCATAAACCCAACAAGGTTCTAGCTATGATGTCTCGGTAAGCACTGTAGGGGTTGAAGAATGAAAAATAATTGAATGAGAAAAGGGTGAAAACAAATAGCCCTCCAATTATTCAACCTTAGGGCAGAAACCGGGTTCAATTCATTTGCTACTGGTGGTTACCAAGGTAACATCGGTATTGAAGACAAGACGTCATGGACCCAGTGACGCATTGCACTTCAACTTCCCAAACCACTCAAGTTCCTCTTAAAAGGACTTGTTTCATTCTCACGGGGAACCGACATTATCTATCGACTTTCTCCTAGAGATTGTTGATATTGAAGAAGGAGACCCTCTCCCTAGTCTCCGATACAGGATCCAAATATGCACAAATTGAGTCTAGAGCCACGAGATCATCAATAAATCTCCTTAGGACACTTTCAATGAAGACTCTCTATTTCACACAATGTGGAAAGAGATATTATATCTTGAGTCCTACGCATTATCCTTGTGGTATTGCCAGAACATCCGAGTGATATGCATACATATTCACAATGAAGATGGAAAGCCTTCTGGAGCCAACATCAAACAAGCTCCTGGTAGGTGGCATGTGAGATCTATTCTATAGATCAACCATGTGATAACTGAATAGAAACAATGGGGCGATTCACTCTTTTGAATCAATCCTGGTTCATGTTATGGATTGACGGATACCTTTGAAAAACCGGTCTTTGTGCTTAAAAACTCTTTTCTTTAGCACTTCGACCGTGTACGAATATTTCAAATCAAAAGGTGTTTATGATTGATAATTGATTTTCATTAAAACCTTCGTTGTATTGCAAAAACAATTTCTATTGAGCAATCCACGATTGTTTTTCAAATATCTTTTCATCAATCAGTGAATCTCTATTCGCTGGTTCACTCACTCCGTGTTGTCTTCTTTGAGACGTTCCGGTTTGAGAACAGCTAGAGCAGCTGCGAAACCCTGTCAAGGAAATTCTTCGGAATTATACCTGATCACAGGCAGTACTTGTACTGATCAACGGGGAACTGTGGGCCGTGTACCTCAATTCAACGAAAGTGATCAAAGAAACTTTCGTGCGATTTATTTCTAACTGTTGTATGCAGGTACGTCCTACGTTTGCAGCTGATCAGAATGAAGCGGTCAATCCATAGCCGCATGCTCACTTAACACATTCATCTCAAAAGAAATCATGATTAGTGCATCAATGAATCTGATATTTTCACTCCATGCTTCTGCTACGCTGCTGCAAATATCATGAATCAGCTAAAGCTTCCGCTACTCTGATAAGAAGTTATCATGATCCAGAATGTGAGCATGTCGGTCCAAAAGTCACAACATCACATACTACCAACACCACAATGGAAGAGTCAGAGAGTTACAGTTGCTGATAATCTCAATGCTGGTTCAAATACTCTAACATCACGTGGATCAGTTTAAGACCTCCACTCGAAATCTCAAAACATGCAGAACATGATGATTCTAAGACTACGAGCTAAAGAACAAAAGTGCTTAATCAAAGAAACCAAGAACAACGAAATGTTATATCAGTTTGTAATCATTGTAAGTTGAGGTTACCTCCCTTAGGGGTAGATTGTTAGGATTTAGTAAATCAAGTACTTAAAGTGTCGGTCACCTCAAGCATGTATGCTCGTTAGAAAGCTCGTAGTCATAGTAAGTCTATGATAGTATTTAGTTTACTTTGTAACACCGTGGAGGACGGATGGGTCTTTACCCACTGTATGCCTGATCCACAGCCTTATAGAGGCGTCTCATGTTTGTACCCTATAAATACCCTTTGCCCTCCAAGGCAAAGGGTTGGAGCTTTCATAATACATTTTTCTTTGTCTCTCTAAAGTTCCCATCCTCTCCCACGTTCTCTCTCTAAACCTTGTCTCTTTATACCTAACTTGTGATAAACCAAGATCCTACAACAAGTTTCAAGGTTGGGCCACGTTGTTGTACCCATAAATTCAGTAGTTGCAGCATTTGTATCATTGCAACACAATATATATTGCCTTAAGTCTCATGAACGCAAACCTTAACACGAACACGTCATAATAATGATGTAAGTTACAAACATCATAATAATGATGTGAGCAACAATGCCCTCTGGTAGGAGTTTGCCATTCTCCTAGTATTCTAAAATAAAGTGCATTTGGTTACCTATCCGGCTAACACAAATGGGGCGTCAACTGCCAATAGATCTATTCACTATATTCGTGTTCACTCGCAAGTGATTAATGGTTCATGATATGAGGGACTTTTAGTGGCAGGTGTAAGTAACTTAAGCAATAGCAATCAGGTGTAGGTGTAGCATAGAAAAATACTTGTGTTCGAATTTGTAGCATGTATCTCCCCACGAGTTTGAAAAACAAGTAAAAAGTGAGACTATGAACTCACAGTAATATGTAAAAGTTTTGAGTACTTGTGAAAGTAAAAATAGGTAATTGAGCATGTATCTCCCCCAAAGAGTTTATAAAACAATTCAATGAGTAAAAGTGGGGCTACAAACTCACAATAGTATGTGAAAGTTTAGAGTATTTGTGAGAGTAAAATAAAGTAGTTGAGCATCTATCTCCCCCAAAAGAATTTACAAAACTGATAAGTGATAGAAAATGGTGCTACGAACTCACAGTAATATGTAAAAGTTTTTAGAGTACTTGTGAAAGTAAATGAAAATAGTTGAGCATGTATCTCCCCAAAAAATAGTATAAAACAATTGAAAATGGGGCTATGAAACTCACGGTAATTCATAAGAGTTTAAAATAAATGTAAAAATATAAAACAATATTTGAGCATGTATCTTCCCCAAAATGTTCAAAATAAGGAAAAGAGGGGATATGACTCACCTCGATGTTACAGTAGTCTGGATGTAAAACAAATTAAGTAATGTGAATAAACTGCTGCGACTCGTGACCTGAGTTAGTATGTCATGTTTTAGTATTCGAATTCAAGTTTATGCGATGATAATGCTTTATCGGTAATTGGGTAACATGAAGTCTCTTCAAAAATTAGTAATACTTATCACACTTATTTTTATGGCTCGGATGATTGTTAATAAATTTTATCGAAACCCAAGTTTTTAAATAAGATATGTTTCCAAAATGTTATAATTTACAATTTTAAATATTTACGGTTTTTACCCTTGCACTTTCAAAAATGACACTTTAAACCCTCAACTATGGGTTATTGACAAAATCAGCCCTTTTATAATTAACTTTGAAGAATTTACATATTTAGCCCAAGAATACTTTATTTTTCAAAAATTACAATTTTTATACTTGTAGTTTCATAAGAAAATTTCACTTGTTTTATGCCTAAATTGATAAAAGTGAGGGTAAACATAAGTGAGGCCTTAAGAGGTTTTTATTCAAGAGTTTGTCGGGTGGTATTTCTAATGGTTCAAACTAGAAGTCTTAAGCTCTTTCGGTTTGGTCGCAATGATTTCCCAAAGTAGGGGGTTAGGTGCCTTATGTGAAAAGTGTTGGTTTTGGCGATAACATGCCCAAATGAGGATAGATTTTACACGAGGCAAGCTAATGTTTTTACAATGCAATTGATCCTTTAAATACTTTGCTATAAGCTCTTCAAAATGGTATAGGTCTCATATTCTAGTCATCTTTGGTTAGAGAGAAACAAGCCCGTGAGCATGGCCACTTGGCCACGTCGCGTTTTAAGGAAATTTCATTTTTGACCCATTAACTTTTACGGTGTCACCTAGGGACATCATAATAGTTAATTAACTAATTTTAAGTCATTCTCTATCATCCTATAGCTCATAAGACTCAAAAAATGAACGCAAGAGTTATTTACGAAAATATTTACGAGTCACCTTCTTTTTGATTGATTATAAAAGAGACCATAAGGGTTTTTAAAGACATTCTTGGGGCTTTAAAATCCTTGCAGCGAGCTCTTTAAAACGGTGTAACTCTCATACTTTACAACTCTTTAATTAGCGAGATATTAATTATTGAAAAGGGCTACTTAGGCTAGTTTTGACAAATTGAAAATCTTGTTTTCAAACCTTAAAACTTTATAACTTTTGCATGAAACCTTGTGACATGACGGTTAACTTATTTTTAATGTTTCTAGAGTAGCTCAGGGTCAAATTTACTAAAAATAACGAAATTCTCAAAATCAATTATATAGGGGTGTGTTTGGTTTTGAGACATGCGACCAAAAAGAAGAGCAGTATTAAGGCGAGATATAAGGGCTTCTTAACCAGGTTATGGGGGCGTTTTGTAGTATCCTAGGAGCTTGTTGAAAGGGCTTAATGGCTAGGCTTAAGGGTTGCGGCTTCTAGCTTAAACGTTGGGCTTAGGAGAGGTGTTTGGCTTGATTTTATAAAATAAATATAACGACAAAGAGTTTTCAAAATGAGGTCCCAGTGGTTTTACAGTTTATTAAATAAGTTTTCGAATGATAATATAGCCTTCTCGAGTATCCATGCCATCCTCGTAAATTATGAACCTGAGATAAACATGCTAAAAGTGTCAACACAATAGTTTTGAGTTTGAGCGATTATTGTAATAAATACCAATATCGATGAAATAAGTAGTGGGTTACGTTGTTATCCACCCATAGCTCGTTTGCTTAGTAATCAGTTGAACACAAGTTTCAAGGTTGGGTAACTTTGTTAGTAGTTGCAGCATTTGTATCATTGCAACACAATATATATTGCCTTAAGTCTCATGAACGTAAACCTTAACACGAATGTGTCATAATAATGACGTAAGTTACAAACATCATAATAATGATGTGAGCAACAATGCCCTCTAGTAGAAGTTTGCCATTCTCCTAGTATTCTCAAATAAAGTGCATTTCGTTATCTATCCGGCTAACACAAATGGGGCGTCAACTGCCAATAGATCTATTCACTATATTCGCGTTCACTCGCAAGTGATTAATGGTTCAGGATATGAGGGACTCTTAGTGGAAGGTGTAAGTAAATTAAGCAATAGCAATCAGGTGTAGGTGTAGCATAGAAAAATACTTGTGTTCGAATTTGTAGCACGTATCTCCCCACGAGTTTGAAAAACAAGTAAAAAGTGGGACTATGAACTCACAGTAATATGTAAAAGTTTTGTGTACTTGTGAAAGTAAAAATAGGTAATTGAGCATGTATCTCCCCCAAAGAGTTTATAAAACAATTCAATGAGTAAAAGTGGGGCTACAAACTCACAATAGTATGTGAAAGTTTAGAGTATTTGTGATAGTAAAATAAAGTAGTTGAGCATGTATCTCCCCCAAAAGAGTTTACAAAACTGATAAATGATAGAAAATGGGGCTACGAACTCACAGTAATATGTAAAAAAATTTAGAGTACTTGTGAAAGTAAATAAAAATAGTTGAGCATGTATATCCCCCAAAAATAGTATAAAACAATTGAAAATGGGGCTATGAAACTCAAGGTAATTCATAAGAGTTTAAAATAAATGTAAAAATATAAAGCAATGTTTGAGCATGTATCTCCCCCAAAATGTTCAAAATAAGGAAAAGAGGGGCTATGACTCACCTCGATGTTACAGTAGTCCGGATGGAAAACAAATTATGTAATGTGAATAAACTGCTGTGTCTCGTGACCTGAGTTAGTATGCCATGTTTTAGTATTCGAATTCAAGTTTATGCGATGATAATGTTTTATCGGTAATTGGGTAAACATGAAGTCTCTTAAAAAATTAGTAATACATATCATACTTATTTTTATGGCTCGGCTGATTGTTAATAAATTTTATCGAAACCCAAGTTATTAAATATGATATGTTTCCAAATCGTTATAATTTACAATTTTAAATATTTACGGTTTTTACCCTTGCACTTTCAAAAATGACACTTTAAACCCTCAACTATGGGTTTTTGACAAAATCAGCCCTTGTATAATTAACTTTGAAGAATTTACATTTTTAGCCCAAGAAAAATTTATCTTTCAAAAATTGCAATTTTTATACTTGTAGTTTCATAAGAAAAGTTCACTTGTTTTATGCCTAAATTGACAAAAGTGAGGGTAAATATAACCGAGGCCTTAAGAGGTTTTTATTACGTTCTTGATCCCTTCAAGAGTTTGTCGGGTGGTCTTTCTAATAGTTCAAACTAGAAGTCTTAAGCTCTTACGGTTTGGTCGCAATGATTTCCCAAAGTAGGGGGTTAGGTACCTTATGTGAAAAGTGTTGGTTTTGGAGATAACAGGCCCAAATGAGGACAAATTTTACACGAGGCAAGACAATGTTTTTACAATGCAATTGATCCTTTAAATACTTTGTTGTAAGCTATTCAAAATGGTATAGGTCTCATATTCTAGTCATCTTTGGTTAGAGAGAAACAAGCCCGTGAACATGGCCACTTGGCCACGTCGCGTTTTACAGAGATATTAATTACAACTCTTTAATTAGCGAGATATTAATTATTGAAAAGGGCTACTTAGGCTTTTGACAAATTGAAAATCTTGTTTTCAAACCTTAAAACTTTATAAATTTTGCATGAAACCTTGTGACATGACGGTTAACTTATTTTTAATGTTTCTAGAGTAGCTCAGGGTCAAATTTACTAAAAATAACGAAATTCTCAAAATCAATTATATAGGGGTGTGTTTGGTTTTGAGACATGCGACCAAAAAGAAGAGCAGTATTAAGGCGAGATATAAGGGCTTCTTAACCAGGTTATGGGAGCGTTTTGTAGTATCCTAGGAGCTTGTTGAAAGGGCTTAATGGCTAGGCTTAAGGGTTGCGGCTTCTAGCTTAAAAGTTGGGCTTAGGAGAGGTGTTTGGCTTGATTTTATAAAATATATATAACAGCTGTTAAGATTTTGATTAAAATTATCGTTCGTTTTGCGTTTTCAGGACCCGTGCACCTGAACTTTTTAAGAAAACGTTGTTCCGGACAACTTTCGTGTTTTAACTTTTTGATGAAACGGACCAGTAAGGCCTCGAATTGTGTGCCCGATCTGTCTGTCCACAGAAAGTTTTGGACAGGTTTTTGTTAACTTTGTTAAACCATATCTTTGGACTCGTATGACCATTTTAGGTGATTCAAATTGCTACGTTTTCCTTATAAAATCCTTTTTAGCAGTAGGCACTTGATATTAAAAATGATAACGAAATTGAATGAGTTTAATACAGTTACAACTCTTGGAATCGACTAGAAAGGGATTTTGACCATACGGCTTCTAAAGTGGAACCAAGCTATTTCCTTCCTCCTAGGCTTTAAACTATTGATACTAAGACTTCAAGATCAGTAAGTGAATGAGTGTATGATGGTTTGGAGGTTTTCGAATGAGGTGTGAAGAAAATGAAGGATATGTGATCGATATATATAGAGTAAAAGAGTTATGGTTACTTAAACCTTCTAGTCATCATGTTTAGGGAATGTGAGACAAGGCGAGGTGTTCATAAATGTTTGAGAGGTGATAAGTGATGAAGGTGAGGGTGGTGGGATGTGGTAAAAAGAGAACCATTGGTTTTTGTCTACAAGTTTTGACCTTGGTTGGAACTTATGGGAACATGGTGATGTAGGGTGATTTAGAGCTAAGGATTAACCTTATGGCTTAAAATTTACCAAGTATCTAGTTAAAAGTAGTTTAGTTTAGGTTAGTCTAATTTAAGTAAATGTCATGTTTAACATATATGCATAAAATGCTTGTACCACAAGCATTGGAGAGTTATACCTTAGAATTGTAAATTATAAGAAAATCAAATTTAAAGGCTTGTGCATTATAGGGTTGTACCTTGTGCTTAAAAATAGGTACATTGAGGTTATAATCTTATTTATATAAGTATAAAATTTTTATTCATTAAAGACTTGTACATAAGCTTGAAAGACTTGTACTCTAGGTATAAAATGTTGTACTTTAGTATTTATGATTTAGTTTCGTAAAATCGTACTTATAATAAATTACGTTTTCACGAAAACTCCAATAAATGGCTAACGTTTAGTTTAAACGTTTATAAAACATTCGTTAAGGAAATAACATAAAGTGGGAAATAAAAAGTAAAAACTTTTATATTTGATATATAAGAATGTTTATGTAAAATGAACTTAAGACATTCTCGTGAGCACGTTTATTAGGAATATAGGTCACATTAGTTGGTTGATGTGATTAGTTATACTGATAACGTTTAAAAAAAATTGACGTGAAAAATGGATAAGTATTCTTTAGTTAGAATATCATGTTAGTTTAATACAAGGTGAAATTTACCGGTGGTTACATATGAGGGGTTCACAACTGTGATCCTCAGTGATTGAATGGAAACTCCTGCCAGGGTCAACATCAAACAACCCTGACAGCAGGTCACTTCGGTAACTCCTTGTGGGTTACGCTTAGTGTTGTCTCAACCGGTCTACAGTCGTTGGGTGATGCTTCGGTTTACCTCAGCGACTCACCTAAACCGGAGATGTACTTCGGTATATCGTGTTAGCGTTCTTGAGGGCATCCGGTTTCAGGAACAGCATTTGCTAGAATTAGAGACGTGTTTTCACATTATGCTGTTGACAGTCTCAAAGTTCGAACTTGTAAGTGCTGGAAATCCCGCTAAGGAGATTCCTTTCAAGAATCGAGTCCTGAATATGTGGGTCATTACTTGTACTTGTTCAATGTAATGCCAACTGTCCCTTACGGGATTCGGACGGCTGATTCGCCAGACCAAGGTGAACGGAATCAAGACATTCATCAGTAGAACAATTGTAGTAGTTAATTCTTTATGAAAAGATTACGATGATCAATTGGTGTTCGTGACTGTACCAGAGATGCTGCTGCTGATGGATGCTCGCGGGAGGAAGAGATCGTGCTGATTCTCCACATGCTCATACCAACAACAACACAAAAGAAGTTCTCTCAAAATCAAAGGAAACACAAAGTCATAATGATTCTTCATCAAATCAAAGAATCTACAAAGTTATAAAGACTCGAGAACTACTTCACATCTTGAATTCATTGTCAATTGAGCGTGTGTGCATGTTGGAGAAAGACGTGGAGACACTGGAGCAACGAAGCTGACCTGTAGCTGACAACAACATACTATCACAACCACCACAAAGAACAAAGAATTAAAGAACAAAGAAATCAAAGACGTCAAAGCAGAATACTTCAAAAGAAAACAAGATCCCTACACTGGGGTGATTGTTTGAATCAAGGCACTTCTTCTCACAAGAAAGAAGAATGTCAGAAGACGTCAAATCCACTATCACATCTGCACCAACAACGTTTCAAATTACTTAAGTCATCAATTACTAACACTTAGGGGGAGATTGTTAGAATCACTTCTAAAGCATTTCTCAAGTGTTAGTAATCAATATGTAATAGTTAGCCTAATTAAGGCTTTTATGTTAGTAATTAAGGCTAGGCTCATGTAGAAAGCCCATGAGCCTATGCAAAAGCCCAATAAGGAAAGGAAAGGACTAGATATGTTGCCCTAGCTCCGTTCCCCTATAAATAGTTTTGTAATTCTCATTTGAGGGTTGGTTGTTCATTTTATTACAAAACCTACGCATAACATTTCTTTATTCATTTGTGTGTTTGTGTTATTGTGTTCATCCGCCACTTCTTCTTCTATATTTCTTATATTGATGCTTGTGTTGCAAACATGGGAACCTAACAAATCCTTTTCAAGAAATCTAAAATTTTGTCCTACCACCTTCCATAGTACCACCACCCAAATCTAGAAAAACCGCACGGATTAGCATCCATGTAACAACCCGCATTTTTCGAGTTACTTTTCATATTTTTGAAAAGTTACTATTCACTTTTACTATTCACTTTCACAATTCATCCCGTAAAATTTTTAATACACATTCTCGTAAGATAAATTATTTTAGTAATAACCTGAGAGTTCGACCATCGTTAGATCATTTTCGCAAAAGTTATTAAGAAAACATCGTTTTAAAGCTTCATTTTGGTCGGAACACCATTTTAACATCCCGCGCATAACGAAAACCGTCTCTGACAAATTTTCCCGCATCAGATAAATTTTTAGATCACTCATAATTAATTTGAGAATTTTTAAGATTTATTTTTATGTTACCAAATAAGCCCAGCGCAGTACAAAACTAAACTTACGTTTTAAACAATTCTACTTACATCCAGACTTAACGATTCCTGCACTGTGTTTCTAATATGTTTTTTACACTTTTACATTTTTTGGAAAAGTCAAACATATTTCCCTCCTCCTTTGACCATAAAGAAATTAAGCTTGTACGTTCTACGTTTTTGCTTAAATCGCGTAACTTTTAAACTTCACATATAACTGTTAAGCTATCCCACGTACGACGAAAACCAAAGTTTGACATCTCATATCACTTTTAGACTAATTTTAGTCTGCTCTAAATAAATTCACGGTCGTTTCCCTGAAATTTCGTTCTTTTCTGATAAACTACGAATTACGCGTTTTTGACCCGTATTTCCAGCTTTAAGCAGCGTTTTTGCACCCAATAAGACTTATCACTCATTTTATATTTTTAGATTGAGTATAATGATGAGTTTCATCAATCCTGCAAGTTTCATATTTTTACGATACCCGGTTTTACGTTTTATGGCTTCGGGTAGCATTTAACGGAACCAAAACTCACTCCGTAACCAAGATAAGACCAATACTTATCATCTAAGCCTTGTCATTATACTATGACTGCCTCTTAGGGGGGGAGTCATCATGTTGGTGTCAAAATCCTAAGCATGCTTTCTTTAGATCATTACATGTGTAAATTTAACCATGGTTAGTTTTTAACCCAATATATAGTTAACCATAATCTCTAGCCTATAAATACCAAGCAAATCATTTCATTTTTTCTTGCACCACCCCTTCTTATCATCTAAAGTCCTAAACCTAAGGAATTTCTTATAGATCTTGTAAGAACATTCATGTGTTCTTGAAGAAAACTAGCGTTTGATCTTCGTTCTTGGAAGTTTTCAAGAAAGAGTCGTTATAATCTTCAAATAACTTCAAGTCTCCAAAAAGACGTTGTTATAATCTTCATTTCTTCTTCGGGTTCTCAAGAAGGCGTTGTTATAATCTTCTAATAGCCTTTCGAAGATTGCAAATTCTACGTCGAAGCTCCGTTAATATTTTATTTTTCCATAATACTCAAGCATTCTATTTTAAGGTAAGTATATATAACTCAAATTTATTTAAATACTTATAAACTTTGTTAGTTTATTTATTGTATTTATAAACTTATTTATATGACAATCTGCACTCAAAACATATATTGTATCTACTAAGTGCTACAATAGTAGGGAGCTTCATGTGAGGGGTTTCATTTGAGTAAAACGTATCGACGAGTTGCTGGATTTATGATTTAAAGTATCCTAGCTCCGCGAACGTTTACTGCATGACCTCTGAATTGTGATGGCCCGAACGGTAGTACGAGATATACAAACTAAAAGCATTTCTATAAACAAGCATACAAATACTACATTACGATCAATATAAGGACGTATATAGGCATGTTTATAATTTCGCGTCGTTATTCCGAACCTAAGAGTTGACATCCTATTCTAGGTTGCTCGTAGAAGTTCTCATGGCATATCCGTCATTCTCATTATACATTTGATATCATTTACTTTGAGGTGAGTTCATGGCCCCTCTTTTAATTGTTTTGAACTATCTTTGGGGGAGATACATGCTTTTAACTGCTTTTATAACAATCATGATTATTGGTAAACTATATGTTGTATCTGAACTAAATGTTTATTTATACTAAGTAACAGTATTGTTATACTTAGAGTTTCGATATCATGGATCATTAAGCACTATGTGTAGTGAGCACGAATATTATCATTAGATTTATTGGGATTAATGTAACTATTAAGTTGACTCAGTTAGAGCAAACAAACGCAACAAATATTTGAGAACATTAGGTATCAGAGCAGATTACCTACTAGGCTATGATTGCAACAATTATTCCAATTTCTATTAGTACGAGATTTACATTTTGGTTTCATAAAGATAGTGCAATAACAAACGATTTTCAACGCTTTGGGTGTATAACAACGTAACCCAGACACAAAACGATTGGTGGCCCCGTACCGGGCAGATTGTCGAGGTTATCTGATAACATCAAATTAGCCTGATATTTTATATATGAAATTCCCGTCTATATGGCCTCATTTGCATTAATATGGTACTTAATTCTTTCATCTTCGTTCATATTTGCATTTCAGGATAAATGAGGCGTTGGAGCGGAAATAAAGTGATAAAAGGCCAAGTATATGATTTACGAGGGCCTTTGGATTTTATGTGAAGATTACGCTGTAACTAGCTAATAAGGTTACGGCATAAATATGAGCTTTGAAGGATACGGCGTAACAAATTCTTATGGTTACGTCGTAATTATTATCTTGAAGGTTACGGCGTAACATGGCAATTTAGTTACACCTTAGAGATTATTTCGGAGGGATCAGTATGAGATGAAGAAGGATTATGGCGTAACTCGGATAATTAGCTACGCCGTAATTAATTACTTGGGCGCAAAGTTTCGAGGTCCAGGGATTTGAAGCGGCAAGTTAATATTTATTTTATTCACTTCGAGGACCAGGTATAAATATATCAAGAACGACGAGGGGCTGAAACCGTAAGTATTATTAAGGCTTTTAGACTTAATTTGAATCAACACGATACTTAAGGGACTAAAAGTGTCAACCAAGTGCAATAAAGTTTCAAGTTAAAGAATGGATGACAAAAACTACGAAGTTGTGATTTACTACTAATAGTTACGGCGTACGACGTAACTATTTATTTTAGTTACGACATAACTATTCGAGATCCCGATTTTATTTGCACCGACTTTAGTTACGGCGTAATTTGTCCTTAAGGTTACGCTGTAACCATGTCGGGGCCTATAAATACAGCCCTAAATCTGCATTTTTGAGTATCTCTCTTCACCCGTCTCCCAGGGGTCGATTAGGGCACCACTCCAGGGCATTTTCCAGCAGTCCAAAGCCAGTTTTGAAAGAAGAATTCACTCGCAATCATCATCACTATTAGCTCTACATCAAGTAATTTGTATCAAACATTATGTTCAATTCAATTTATGATTTATTCATTTTTGTTGGTATGATTTATTATATATTCGGCTAAGCACCCTGGTGCTGGCCTAGTTATGATTCCTTAATTGTTTTGTTTGCGTTTACTTTACTTCCGTACAATTATTTCTAAGTGTATGCATGCATAGTTTATTGGTAGCCACCCTTGGTTCGGTAGTTTTGAATGGCGGTAGAGGCCAATTGCCTAGGAGATATGACCAACTGACCCTAGGTGAGCGGACTCAGACGGGAAGGGTAAGATATGACCAACTGACGACCCTTTCTACTTGTGCGATTTGCCAACTGATCACCTATCGTTTGGATGAACTTAAGAATTAGGGGGTGAGTGTCTAAGTTCCTAACGGTCGGGCACTCACTATTATAAATCTAGCATGTAGCGGTACTTAATGTCTCGGCTTAGGGGACCAGGAACAACAGGACTTATGACGGTACGCCTGATTTCTCCTGTGGTGGCATCTTTGCTGATAGGTTAAGGCGAATTAACCAAATGCTGTCCTCTCGACTTTGACCCCACCTGAAGTAATTGGAAATAAGTAGACGTAGACATAACTAGCTAGGATGAGTAACTAGGTTAGCACCATTCTCCTTCATTGATCACATCTTTTGTCTTTATCTGCTTTCTTTTATTTCCTTGTTTTATTAGTTAATTTTATTTCAATCTTAAAATCCATTAATATCGTGACATAGACTTAAGTTAATTTCCAATCCACGTAGCTCTTGGGACGACCTCGGTTTTACCGAATACTACACTACACACGACCGGGGTACACTGCCCGTTAGTGCATTAGGGTAGACCATAGGTATAGCGAGACACTATAAATATTAAGACTTGGTCAGTAAAACCTGCATCAAGTTTTTGGCGCCGCTGCCGGGGAGCTATTTAGGATTTTAATTTAAGTCTTTCTTTTATTTTCTTTTATTTTTGTTTTTAGTTTTCTTTTTCTCTTCTTTTCTGCTTTTTTTTGTTTTTGATATTTAAGGATATGGAAGATTCAGATTTTGACATACTCACTATGGAAGAATATATTGCGTTGACTCGAGATAACCAAAGATCGGGCGTGGTATTCCCCGAATTGGATGATGACATCGAGTTTGAGATCAGCTGCCAGTTCATGAGGGAACTTAGACAAAAACTTTTCGCGGGAACTAACGATGATGATGCCCACCTGCGCGTGCGAAGAGTATTGGAGATGGCAGGTATTTTCCACACTCCAGGAGTTTCTCAAGATGCATTAATGCTTAGAGTGTTCCCAATTACACTCACAGGTGCAGCCAGAAGATGGATGAAGATGCTTCCTGCGGGGTCAATCAATACGTGGAATCTTTTGATGAAAGCTTCATTCGGAGATATTGTCCCCCTTCAAAGATTGCCAAGAAGATGGAAGAGATAAGGAGTTTCAGACAGAAGATGGATGAAATGCTAGATGAAGCTTGGGAAAGATATAATGACCTTCTTTATAGATGCCCAATGCATGATATCAGCAACCATCAGATGGTCCTTATTTTCTACATAGGTTTAAACATCTCTTCCCGCCAAATGCTCGACTATCAAGGACCTATTCCTACAATGCCACATGCACAAGCCCTTAGATCAATTGAAATGATGGCTGACCATTCGCGAAATTGGTCTGATGGAGCAACCACTTGGGCCACAAATAGCAACAGCTTGGATGACTTTGGTGACCTCACCAAGCAGCTTGATAGACTTGGATGTGATATGAAGATGGCTAAGGAGAGCATTCATGCTATACAAGAGCACTCTCTAAAAGAAGAATATGAGCAGGTCAGGTATGTTGAGTCATTGGAGGAAGCCGTCAAGAAATTCTTGGATAATTTAAAAAGGATGCACGACTCGAATGACGAAATGATTAGGGAATTCAAGGAGGGCGCGAACCTAAATTTAAAGAAGCTTGACGATAAGAGGAAAAGCTTGTAGGCTAAGCTGGAAGAATTAAATCAAAAGGTCCTGGAAAGTAAAAAGAATGCGGTCGGAACTATCAAAGCCACAGTGGGAAATATGAAAGAAGTCAACAAGGAGCCGGTTCCTCGTGATTTACCTTATATCAATACCACCTATCCCATTTCCAGGACGTTTGAAGACTGTGAGAAATGACGAAACAAGTGACGATCAATTGAATAAAATGGAAGCAAAGAACTTACAGAGTGATGGAGCAATGCCACAAGCTAATGAGGAATCAACCACAACACAAAATGGTATTACTTCTAACTCTTCTTTTATTCCTGACAATCTTGCTTGCTTTTCTATTCAGGATGCTGAGATTATGGATGAAATCGTGCAACCTATCACATCACCCGATAATGGCTATGTAGCTTCGGCTACTGAACCTATTTTAGTTGATCTTGCAATGGAACTAGAGGACAAGATCTTGGACACTTCAGTGATTAACGGGAAGACATACGAGCCTATTAATCAGCCACCTCACGAGGTGAACCAATCGTCAATGCCATCAACTAAAACGGGTAAGGTATGGAGGGAAATGACATCTCCTTTCAGGTATGATCATAATTTATCATTTCCCCACCCCATAGCAAATTCACACCCTCATGGTGTTTATTGCTATTTTCACCCACACTTGATTTCAAGTGAGGAGATGAACACCCTTTTATGTAGTAAATAAGGGTGGAGTCAAGCTCATGACTCGAACAAAAAAAAGCGCTTCGTGGGAGGCACCCATGCCTATTTTTTCTTTTTCATTTTATTAGTATAGTTGGGTTTTGTGTTTTCTAACCATTTTTGCAGGAAAGGAGGAAGTAATTGCTGCTGCAGTTTGCTGATCTGACCAGAGTTACGGCGTAACTCATCTTAGTGATTATGCCGTAACCAAATTTTTAGCAGCAGAATTCTTGACGCATTAATAATTACGGCTTAATACCATCTCTGTGGTTACGCCGTAACCACTCGCTTTGCAGCTTATGTCAGGTTTTGATAGTTACGGCGTAACTCCCTCATAAGAGTTACGACGTAACCTTCCTCTGCTTTAATTCTTTCATTTTAAAACACATTAACCTTGTATTAGTATTTTAAATGAACTTTATGGGTGTGTTCCCTGTAAACCCTCACGAGACTTCACTCGTCCACTTGGGACACCAAGTGGTTTAAAAGGCTTGTTGCATACGCTAAATGCAACCGTGATTCATACGAAAGTGAGTTAGGTTTTTCTTTTTCTTTGCTTGTTGTTTTTCTAGTATGATGCGTTTGGTTGTCTTATGTGAATTCAGGTTATTAAAGTTTGCTCATTGATCTCAAAGCGGGACACGTTTACTCGTGAGTCTTCGATCATGCCGAGCAATACCAGGGGAGTTTTCTGTTCCAATTCTAACCCTTCTTATCTTTCATTTATATGCTTAAGTATGACCCAAGTGGGGGGAAGGGATTAGACATAGACACCTGCTCGATTTTACATGCCCTTATTTTTCTAGTTTTTGATGAAAAGTGTTTCACTAGTAAAATTTTGACATGTTTTTCATTACTTAACTGGATTAATCTAGACTGAGCACACCTACCCTATATTTCCATTATGTGAGGATAAGCCTTTCCGTTTTCCCCTTATACATAATACCATAAAAATGAGTGTGCCGGTGGCTGTAGTAGACTTTAGAACTTGGCCTTGTATATCTTTTCGAGACCATTATAATGAGCATTACACTGAGGTAACTTGGTGTGATCGGTGCAGCTAGGATTTAAGGCAATTTTAGGATTTAACCCAAATAGCCCACATATGTATTGTGTATATTGACTTTTCACATCGATTAGTCAATCCCCCTGTTAAACCCTGTTTGTTGCACTCACCATTAGTGCAAGATACCCCTAGATACACCCTTCAGAGCCTTTCCTTTCATTTTGTTCACCCAATATATGTTTCGTTACACCCATCGCCTAGCCTACCCTGTAGTTTCCTTATGTCCACAGTCCGGGCGCTGTTGGTTAATTTTGGTTCCACTAGTGAAAGTCGCGGTTTTTGAATAAAGGGTTGTGGAAGAAAATCGGGTTTAGATGATAGTTGATCTCAAGTGGGGGGATATTTTTTATGTTCGTATCATTTATCCATGTATACCCTGTCTTGCATCGAACGAAAAAAAAAGTGAAAAGTGAAAAAAAAAAAAAAAAAAAAAAGTGAAACATGCAAGCAAGTGTTTTGTCTATAATTAGTGTTTTCACCTTGTTCAACTGGCGCAAATTTTTACAAATCCGTTTTGTCTTATGGATAAAATTAGAAACCCGAACATTTCTATCTCGCCTTTTAAATTTTAATCAATATTCGTACAATGGGGACATTGTAATTTTCAAGTGGGGGATGAGAGATAGAAATGATCGATTTTGATAGAAATATGTGCTAAATTGACCCAAATTTTGAAACTTTTATATAGCACATTCTTTTTTTTCATTGATTTTGAAGGCCGAGTTAATGCATCTTATTTGCCTAGATTATGGAGTTTATGAGGCACCACATTACATGTCTTATGCATTAACTCGTGTATTGGATTATTGAAGACCCCTTGACTCTTGACCCTCAATTTTTGCTACGGGATTGAATGCGACTAGTGGTGGGGTGACTATGGACTTAGGAATCTATTTGTTTCGTGTCTTTTTGTTTACACCCATAAAAATTTTCCCATGCCTTATCCTACCCTTAGTCATGAATCGAGCTTAGGTGAGGAAGCGAGCAATCATTGGTGTCTTGGCCATGGATTTGGTCATGTATCATTGGTTTTGTCCACCTCGCCGTAGCTCGTTAGTAATGACAAAATAACCCCATAAGCCTATGTTGTGTCAACCCATTGCCTTTTAGAATAGCTGCATCTATAGACTCTAGTGGTGGAGATTAGTATCTTTGCCAAGCCTATGATAGAATACTCGCCATGACTGAGCAGTTGAGTGATCACCCCAAATATAAACATGTGAATTATCAGAGAGAGTGTGATTTCAATTCCCTTTTCGTGAGGTACTCGGTTTGGAATTTTCTAGCTTAGGTGATTTTTAGACTCATAACTTCCAATTAATCCTGGGAGATATCTTTTTAAGAATTATTTAAAGGGTCTACTTGAGGACAAGTAGGATTCAAGTGGGGGATATTTGATAACATCAAATTAGCCTGATCTTTTATATATCAAATTCCCGTGTTTATGGCCTCATTTGCATTAATATGGTACTTAATTCTTTCATATTCGTTCATATTTGCATTTGAGGATAAATGAGGCGTTGGGGCGGAAATAAAGTGATAAAAGGCCAAGTATATGATTTACGAGGGCCTTTGGATTTTATGTGAAGATTACGGCGTAACTAGCTAATAAGGTTACGGCGTAAATATGAGCTTTAAAGGATACGGCGTAACCAATTCTTATGGTTACGTCGTAATTATTATCTTGAAGGTTACGGCGTAAAATGGCAATTTAGTTACGCCGTAGAGATTATTTCGGAGGGATAAGTATGAGATGAAGAAGGATTACGGCGTAACTCGGATAATTAGTTTCGCCGTACTTAATTACTTGGGCACAAAGTTTCAAGGTCCAGGGATTTGAAGCGGCAAGTTAATATTTATTTTATTCACTTCGAGGACCAGGTATAAATATATCAAGAAAGACGAGGGGCTGAAACCGTAAGTATTATTAAGGCTTTTGGACTTAATTTGAATCAACACGCTACTTCAGGGACTAAAAGTGTCAACCAAGTGCAATAAAGTTTCAAATTAAAGAATGGATGACAAAAACTACGAAGTTGTGATTTACTACTAATAGTTACGGCGTAACATTGTTACGACGTAACTATTTATTTTAGTTACAACGTAACTATTCGAGATCCCGATTTTATTTGCACCGACTTTAGTTAAGGCGTAATTTGTCCTTAAGGTGATGCCGTAACCATGTCGGGGCCTATAAATACAACCCTAAATCTGCATTTTTGAGTATCTCTCTTCACCCCTCTCCCAGGGGTCGATTAGGGCACCACTCCCGGGCATTTTCCAGCAGTCCGAAGCCAGTTTTAAAGGAAGAATTCACTCGCAATCATCATCATTATTAGCTCTACATCAAGTAATTTGTATCAAACATTATGTTCAATTCAATTTATGATTTATTCATTTTTGTTGGTATGATTTATTATATGTTCGGCTAAGCACCCTGGTGCTAGCCTAGTTATGATTCCTTAATTGTTTTGTTTACGTTTACTTTACTTCCGTACAATTATTTCTAAGTGTATGCATGCATAGTTTATTGGTAGCCACCCTTGGTTCGGTAGTTTTGAATGGCGGTAGAGGCCAATTGCCTAGGAGATATAACCAACTGACCCTAGGTGAGCGGACTGAGACGGGAAGGGTAAGATATGACCAACTGACGACCCTTTCTACTTGTGCGATTTGACCAACTGATCACCTATCGTTTGGATGAACTTAAGAATTAGGGGGTGAGTGTCTAAGTTCCTAACGGCCGGGCACTCACTATTATAAATCTAGCATGTAACGGTACTTAATGACTCGGCTTAGGGGACCAGGAACAACAGGGCTTATGACGGTGCGCCTGATTTCTCCTGTGGTGCCATCTTTGCTGATGGGTTAGGGCGAGTTGACCAAATGCCGTCCTCTCGACTTTGATCCCACCTGAAGTAATTGGAAGTAAGTAGATGTAGACATAACTAGCTAGGATGAGTAACTAGGTTAGCACCATTCTCCTTCATTGATCACATCTTTTGTCTTTATCTGCTTTATTTTATTTCCTTGTTTTATTAGTTAATTTTATTTCAATCTTAAAAGCCATTAATATCGTGACATAGACTTAAGTTAATTTCCAATCCACGTAGCTCTTGGGACGACCTCGGTTTTAACGAATACTATACTACACATGACCGGGTACACTGCCCGTTAGTGCATTAGGGTAGACCATAGGTATATCGAGACACTATAAATATTAAGACCTGGTCAGTAAAACCTGCATCATTATCGAAATCTACAAAATGGGATGATTTCATGTACGTGGTACAAGTTATGTGATCTAATGGATTTAGTGTAAATCTCGAAGCTAATAGAATTGGTATAATATCAAACCAACGGACTTGGTACAATTGTGAACAAACCAGTAACAAAAATTTAAGGTTTCGATGTCAAGAAATAAGAGCAACAGAAACAGTACCTACATGTGATATTGTATTTAGTACAATAGTCATACACTTGGAATCCTAGGAAACTACAATTACTATTTATTGATACTAGTAACGATGATTTTTACAAGGTCTTCACATTATTTTTTTATAAACTCTATGAACTCACTCAACCTTTTTGTTGACACTTTTAAGCATGTATTTCAGGTCCATATTATACGAGGCTGGCACGGAGGAGCACGAATACTCAAGAAGGCTATAAACTTTATTATCATTCGAAAACCCATTTAATGTATTTTGTAAACCGTGAAACTACTGGGACCTCATTTTTGTAAACTCTTATATTTATATAAATCGAATGATAAATATTTTAAAACGACTCTATTTGAGTTCGTTTTCTATTGTTATGACTGTTGTGCCATGAAGTAACACCCAGTTTGAATTCCGCTACGTATCACGAAGTTGGGGGTGTTACAGATTGGTATCTGAGACACAGTTATAGAGAAACGGGTCTATTTGGGACTTAAACTATAACTAATTTTACAAAAAAAACATTTTATAGCCTTCCGTTCTCCGTGCCTTCCATCCTCCAGACGATTATGTGACTTTTAGGCATTTTAAGCTGTACAAACATACTAGTATATTGATATATACACTTGACATATTTTCAATCATTTTAGCTAAACAAAGTACTCAACATATCTGCGTATGCCTATTCTAAGGCATTACGGCACAATCATATTTTCCCAATCTCCCAATCATGCATCTACTCATGCATTTTAGGATTACAAAACTTCCTCCAAGACATTGTAACTGACTACAATGGTCTTTCCTACTTCCCAGACATTGTGAGATACAATGGTCTCATTCATTTTCTCAAGACACTGTGAGATACAGTGGTCTCTATTACATTCTCAGACACTGTAAATCCTACAGTGGTCTCATTTATTTCTCAAGAAATTGTGGGTTACACATTGGTCTCTCCATCTTTTCTAAAGATATTGTGGGTTACACAATGATCTCTCATCTATTTCTCAAACATTGTGAGTTGCACAATGGTCTCAACTATTTCTCAAACATTGTGAGTTGCACAATGGTCTCAACTACTCCTCAGATATTGTAAGTTATACAATAGTCTCTAAAAATTATCTTATAAACATTATATGATATTGTTTTATATGAAACCCGTCACAGTCTATCAATTTCCCTAATGGAAATACAAGAAATAGGATTTCTAAAGGACAAAGTGACTCATCCTCTACAAAAGCTGAAGTTCGGCAACGTTCTCTACATTCATCAAATCTTCTCGTCATTTCCTAGAAGTACTAGCCTGATTAGGTTTCAAGGATATCATTCGGCCATAATCCTTTACAATTCACTTTTGATTTTAAAACAAACTTGACATCTCTACCTAAGAATAATGGTAAGCATACGCTACACTCTTCTAATCATCAACATATCACATCATTTTCTGAACCCCATTGAAATTCAGTATGTAAAACTTCATAATACCACGTTTCTATCAAACACTAGTAGGTATAAACATTATACGATATAGCCTTCATCCCGAAACCACCTAAGACATGATCAACTTTGGAAGTGGTTTGGATAACCACTTGCCACTAGCAAGACTTCCCCTACAACGACAGTTATCACATCATTACAAACCATTTCACATCAACAATATCTTACACCTTTGATTAACAACAGTTACCCTAACAACAACAAAAGCTATTCCATTTGAGGCACTATATCGACAAAAGTGTTAGTTAACCATTTGCTGAACTAAGGTGTTTAGAGATCACCCACGAAACAACTAAGGAAACCATACAAATACAAATTAGGCTCCATGCCGTACACTATCACCAAAAACTCCATGTTAGAAATTAAGGTTTTATTGATAGCCTCGATACAATAAGATATGATTCGTTTTGAGAATCGGCAAAAGCCAAACTTGAGGTATATTAGACTCAATAAGATTTTAACAAAACCCTTTAGGTTATCAACTTAAGCCACATGGTACATAATACTTTCTATGACCAGAAACTTGAGAACGCAAAGATTAGAATTCGGCGTATACACCCACATTTTCTAGACTGTACCAACCCGCATTTTTCGAGTTACTTTTCATATTTTTTAAATTTTACTATTCACTTTTACTATTCACTTTCACTATTCATCCTGTAAAATTTTTAATCCACATTCTCGTAAGATAAATTATTTTAGTAATAACCTGAGAGTTCGACCATCGTTAGATTATTTTCGCAAAAGTTATTAAGAAAACCTCGTTTTAAAGCTTCATTTTGGTCGGAACACCATTTTAACATCACGCGCATAACGAAAACCGTCTCTGACAATTTTTCCCGCATCAGATAAATTTTTAGATCACTCATAATTAATTTGAGAATTTTTAAGATTAATTTTTATGTTACCAAATAAGCCCAGTACAGTACAAAACTAAACTTACGTTTTAAACAATTCTACTTACATTCAGACTTAACGATTCCTGCACTGTGTTTCTAATATGTTTTTGACACTTTTATATTTTTTTTGGAAAAGTAAAACATATTTCCCTCCTCCTTTGACAATAAAGAAATTAAGCTTGTACGTTCTACGTTTTTGCTTAAATCGCGTAACTTTTAAACTTCACATATAACTGTTAAGTTATCCCACGTACGATGAAAACCAAAGTTTGATATCTCATATCACTTTTAGACTAATTTTAGTCTACTCTAAATAAATTCACGGTCGTTTCCCTGAAATTTCGTTCTTTTCTGATAAACTGCGAATTACGCGTTTTTGACCCGTATTTCCAGCTTTAACCAGCGTTTTTGCACCCAATAAGACTTATCACTCATTTTATATTTTTAGATGGAGTATAATTATGAGTTTCATCATTCTTGCAAGTTTCATATTTTTACGATACCCGGTTTTACGTTTTATTTATTCGGATAGCATTTAACGGAACCAAAACTCACTCCGTAACCAAGATAAGACCAAGACTTATCATCTAAGCCTTGTCATCATACTATGACCGCCTCTTAGGGGGGAGTCATCATGTTGGTTTCAAAATCCTGAGCATGCTTTCCTTAGATCATGACATGTGTAAATTTAACCATGGTTAGTTTTTAACCCAATATATAGTTAACCATAATCTCTAGCCTATAAATACCAAAGAAAATCACTTCATTTTTTCTTGCACCACCCCTTTTTATCATCTAAAGTCCTAAACCTAAGGCATTTCTTATAGATCTTGTAAGAACATTCATGTGTTCTTGAAGAAAACTAGCGTGTGATCTTCGTTCTTGGAAGTTTTCAAGAAAGAGTCCTTATAATCTTCAAATAACTTCAAGTCTCCAAAAAGACGTTGTTATAATCTTATTTTCTTCTTCGGGTTCTCAAGAAGGCGTTGTTATAATCTTCTAATTGCCTTGGGTTTTCGAAGATTGCAAATTCTACGTCGAAGCTCCGTTAATATTTTATTTTTCCATAATACTCAAGCATTCTATTTTAAGGTAAGTATATATAACTCAAACTTATTTAAATACTTATAAACTTTGTTAGTTTATTTATTGTATTTATAAACTTATTTATATGACAATATTCACTCAAAACATATATTGTATCTACTAAGTGCTACAATAGTAGGGAGCTTCATGTGAGGGGTTTCATTTGAGTAAAACGTATCGACGAGTTGCTGGATTTACGATTTAAAGTGTCCTAGCTCCTCGAACGTTTACTGCATGACCTCTGAATTGTGATGGCCCGAACGGTAGTACGAGATATACAAACTAAAACCATTTCTATAAACAAACATACAAATACTACATTACGATCAATATAAGGACGTATATAGGCATGTTTATAATTTCGCGTCGTTATTCTGAACCTAAGAGTTGACATCCTATTCTAGGTTTCTCGTAGAAGTTCTCACGGCATATCCATGATTCTCATTATACATTTGATATCATTTACTTTGAGGTGAGTTCATGGCCCCTCTTTTAATTGTTTTGAACTATCTTTGGGGGAGATACATGCTTTTAACTGCTTTTATAACAATCATGATTATTTGTAAACTATATGTTGTATCTGAACTAAATATTTATTTATACTAAGTAACAGTATTGTCATACTTAGTGTTAGCCTCGCTTTTTCTAAAGATAACGTCACTTATGTGAATTGGACTAGACGCGTAGTATACTTTGCCCTTAGGGACTAGTATCGTTTAAGTGGCAAAGTTAGGGCCTATATATACCCCTCATGACTCTCCATGATGGGTGAGGTGAAGCATTTGGCTAGTTGTATTGTGTGTTTTATCTTAATAAAGTCCTTGTTTTCTTCTCCCTCTCTCTAGTTTCTCTCTCTAAAAAGGATGAAGATCTTCATCTTCTTCCACCAACCCCGACCTCCAAACCACATAAATCATATGTTATTCGGTCCTGACAATTGGTATAACGAGCCAAGGTTGTTGTTTTATTGATTTATGTTGGTTTTATACATGTTTTTCTACTGTTTTTATGCTTATTTTGTGGTCGGAAATTTTTTTTCCGATTTGTGGGTAAAACAGTTTTTATTCATGTCTTTGGTATCCCATCTTTGGTCTAAACAAAAAGTCTAAATCTTTCATGTTTCATATCTGTCTTGGGTATACCTTATCCAAACAGGTCACTTTTATACTTTTTTTTACCAAATAACGTGAAAAAAAAGTGGTCATCTGTTCATCTTCTCATGGTCAAACAGTCAAAAGGAAGCATTTTTATGCCTCTTCTGGGTTTATTATGAAGACTGGATGGAAAAACATGGTCGGAAACACTCGCCGGATAAAGTCAAAGGGTCAAAACCCTAAACTTACGTGTAAGAAGAATCTACAATGGAGTTACGTGTAGCTATGAAGTTACACGTAGAAAAAGTTACGCATATGCTCTTACGCATAAGCCTTGGCTTACGCGTAAGAATAGGCTACGCATAAGCAATGCTACGCGTATGCCTACGCATAAGCAATGTTACGCGTATGCCTACGCATAAGCATGTTACGCGTAAGAAAATGAGCAGAAATGAAAAATGTTACGCGTAAAATTGACCATGACCACAACATACCAATACCAAGACTCAACCTCAGGTTCACTTAAACCATCATCAGTCCGAGTCAACAAAAACCAAACCCAACTAATCCTAGACC
Organism: Chrysanthemum seticuspe; assembly: GCA_019973895.1. Taxonomy (NCBI): domain Eukaryota; kingdom Viridiplantae; phylum Streptophyta; class Magnoliopsida; order Asterales; family Asteraceae; genus Chrysanthemum; species Chrysanthemum seticuspe. The sequence goes on along the minus strand of BPTQ01000008.1, from coordinate 159,819,107 downwards.
TAGACTCACTTCAATATACCCTCACATATCTCTCCCCATCTCTCATTAAATCAAGACTCAAAAAGAAAATATACAAGTAATCTCAGTTTTGATTCATTTTTTTTGTAATCTTTTCAAGACTATTACAAATGAATCAATTTCTTCATCGATATTATCGTGATATTATTCGAAGTGAAAGAAAGAATATAACAATATTTGTTATCTCCTTTTCTTTATTTCGTTCAAGAATTATAAAGGAAAAAGAAATCGACAACAACCATAACAATACCTACCCGAGACCATATCCTAATGATCTTGAAGCCTTCAAAATGCCTTCTCGATTCGTCTTGATTCGTATTGGTGAAACGGATTTGTTATAGGATGGGTGGGAATTAGGTTTGTTCTTCGATTTATGTTTATTAAAGGAGATTCGATTTACTTTGATGCTAGAGATTGGTGGGAGAGTATTTCTTTTCCAGCTGCGTTGGGAGAGAAAAGAGGAGGGGGGCGGATTTTGTGTGATATCTGTGTTTTAGGTTTAGGTTATGTGGTATGTGGGATAGTTTATAACCGGTTATGCTTTTGGTTCGGGTTACTTTACTGGTTCATGGGCTGTTATAACCGAATATTCATTTGGGCTGACATTGGGTTATGAAACGTGCTAAGGTATTGGGCTCGGAAATGGACTGAGATAGCTGATGGGATGCAACAATTGAAAGATTGATATGAACACTTTGTTACCGGAATTTATTCTCTATAAAATTTTGGATACAAATGTTACATTGCTAATGAGTGGTATTTGGTTATTAATATTTTCACAGAGGGATACATTATTCACGGCTTGAACGAAATTTGAAAAATGGCTACGGAGTTTTTGTACGGTATTATTGATGCGGAATTGACGTGACATTTGACGGGTGGACTTCTTTATCTTTGAGACGATGGTTGGTTGGATGCATTTCTCAAGATAACTTGTTGGAGCACATTATGAAATTTGAAAATCTGGTTATAACTGGTAAGGAGTTACGTTGTAGTGCTCACAGTGTGTAACCATCACTTTAAGGAGTTACGTTGTAGTGCTCAGTGTCACACGTAGTTGTGGATTGTTCAAAAATTTAGAACAAGCAGTAAGTCACAAGTTGGGGTGTTTACTTCCTTTTCAAGTTAGTCGTATCGGGTTATCTCCATATGTGGTCATTACTATTAGCCGGTGAATTCAAAGGAGGTTCGATTTCAGGTTGGTTTGAGAGAAGTAGTATTGAGAGTATTTGTGCGACATATTCTCACGGAAATTTTGATCAAGCTATGATGTTTGTAAATTGCATCAAGAAGGTAATACGGCATGTACGCAACATTATGATGATTCCGATAGCTCGCAACCATCATGAGGGAGAAGTTGGTATTTCATCTTCCGTGTTTGGATTACGAAGGGATTTTCGCTTAAGAATGAAGAAGGAGAAGTAGTGTGGTGTACATCGGGGCTTTTTACCAACTTGGATGCAATAGTAAGTGAGTTATGTTGTTACGATTTTCCCAGAACGACAACCATTGTACGATCTAGAGTTTACTTTCTCCGCTGCGTGTCTGAAGATTAAAGACGTGTTGGAAGAGTGTTGTCGGTTCAGGAGGGAGCAAAAGAAAGAAAAAAGGCTCACTAGTTAGTAGGGAGTAATAACCTAACTAGACCGTTACAGTTGAAGTTCAGAGCTACAAGAAGATCATTTTCCGAGGTCATCGGAAGGGAGAACTTCAAGTTTGCCTCAGTATCTAGACCACAGAGACTCTGCACTTCAAGAATGTCAACATTGTTCATTACTATTGTAATTTACTTTGCTTTGTATTGATAGGTCTCATTGTAACCATTCACGTGTGACGCTATCTTGGAGGGTGATTGTTAGCCTCGCTTTTTCTAAAGATAACGTCACTTACGTGAATTGGACTAGACGCGTAGTATACTTTTCCCTTAGGGACTAGTATCGTTTAAGTGGCAAAGTTAGGGCATATATATACCCCTCATGACTCTCCATGAGGGGTGAGGTGAAGCATTTGGCTAGTTGTATTGTGTGTTTTATCTTAATAAAGTCCTTGTTTTCTCCTCCCTCTCTCTAGTTTCTCTCTCTAAAAAGGATGAAGATCTTCATCTTCTTCCACTAACCCCGACCTCCAAACCACATAAATCATATGTTAGTCGGTCCTGACACTTAGAGTTTCGATATCATGGATCATTAAGCACTATGCGTAGTGAGCACGAATATTATCATTAGATTTATTGGGATTAATGTAACTATTAAGTTGACTCAGTTAGAGCAAACAAACGCAACAAATATTTGAGAACACTAGGTATAAGAGCAGATTACCTACTAGGCTATGATTGCAACAATTATTCCAATTTCTATTAGTACGAGATTTACATTTTGGTTTCATAAAGATAGTGCAATAACAAACGATTTTCAACGCTTTGGGTGTATAACAACGTAACCCAGACACAAAACGATTGGTGGCCCCCTACCGGGTAGATTGTCGAGGTTATCGAAATCTACAAAATGGGATGATTTCATGTACGTGGTACAAGTTATGTGATCTAATGGATTTAGTGTAAATCTCGAAACTAATAGAATTGGTATAATATCAAACCAACGGACTTGGTACAATTGTGAACAAACCAATAACATAAATTTAAGGTTTCGATGTCAAGAAATAAGAGCAACAGAAACAGTACCTACATGTGATATTGTAATTAGTACAATAGTCATACACTTGGAATCCTAGAAAACTACAATTACTATTTATTGATACTAGTAACGATGATTTTTACAAGGTCTTCACATTATTTTTTTATAAACTCTATGAACTCACTCAACCTTTGTGTTGACACTTTTAAGCATGTATTTCAGGTCCATATTATACGAGGCTGGCACGGAGGAGCACAGATACTCAAGAAGGCTATAAACTTTATTATCATTCGAAAACCCATTTAATTTATTTTGTAAACCGTGAAACTACTGGGACCTCATTTTTGTAAACTCTGATATTTATATAAATCAAATGATAAATCTTTTAAAACGACTCCATTAGAGTTCGTTTTCTATTGTTATGAATGTTGTGCCATGAAGTAACACCCAGTTTGAATTCCGCTGCGTATCACGAAGTTGGGGGTGTTACAATCCGGTCTTGTTGTTTAGCAAAACCATCATCAAATGGTTCATCACCAACCACTCAATCACCACAAAATGCTTCCGTAGTAGCACCTCCCTCATCTCCAACAAGCACACCAACATCATCACCCATCAAATCTCCACCTAAAGTCACTCTACTAGAACTCCTTAAGACTCTAACAAGATCCCAACAAACCAAGCCAAAAGAACTAGTCTTTTTAACACCTCCCACATCTCCAAACACAATCTTCAAAGACCTTGAAACCTCACCACCTTTAGCTCCGATTGTGTTACAAGAATATCTAGGTTCTTTTCCACCACCACTTCCAAACATTCTGGACTTTGATCTGTATTTTCCAACTTTTCAACCACAACTTTCGCATCTCACAATTCAAACTAACCCGAAAAACTTCCGCACACATTACCCACATCATTTACATTGTGAATATTGCCAATCCACTAGGGATCTTGCAATAGAAATTAGGGAAGAAATGAGAGTCATAATTAACCTCATCCTTGATCGCATCAACATCATTACTCACCATAACTTCCATCCATAACCTTATGGAAGCATAGAAGGAATCATTTTATTATTTTTTGTATTTTCTTTTGAGTCATTTTTAGAACAAGTCTTGTTCTTAGTTTTACATGCTTGTATGTGGCATAAATACCACTACACTTTGTTATTTTATTACAAGGCTTTTTTTACATACCTTGTCTCCCAATCTTGATTCTCGTCTATCACAAGATTATTTATGCATGTTACTACTAACCTTTTTCTTTGTAGGTTTTTATATTTTTTCTCACTTGACGCCCCATTCTAGGGGGAGCTACCGTCAAGGGGGAGTTAGAGATACGTGAACTATTTTCCACACTTTATTTCTTCATTAGGGTCACTTTTTGTTTCGACAAAAAGGGAAAGAAGAAGTAAAACTTATGCTTTCAAAACATACATCTAATCTTAAGTTTTACTCATCATAACATTATGTTTTGTCATCAACAAAAAGGGGAGATTGTTAATACAAAAAAACTGTAAAAACGTTTATTAATATTTAGCGATCTCCTTATGTTTTGTTGATAACAAATATAATGTTATCATAAGTAAATTTATAAGGATACATGTTATCTTTTGTAAAGCATCTACACATAGTCATTTAATACAAATTGTTGTAATAATTCATTTGTTGTAATAGTTTATTAGGATGGGTAAAAACCACAACCCATGACCCATACCCATGGATCATATCCATAACCCATGGAGGTAACCTATACCCATTGTCTAGATGCATTGCATGTAGCATATTAGATTTCACAAACACATCAAACCATAGTATATATGAGGCGTATGGCTTAGGGTTTAGAGAGAGAAAGTTAAGAGGTTTAAGAAGCTTAGTGAGAGAAAGAAAAATCTTATTATGAGCTCCAATCCTCTACCTTGGGAGGTAGAGGGTATTTATAGTATCTTACAAAATACGCCTCCTACGGGCTGTGGATCAGGCATACAGTGGGTAAAGACCCGTCCGTCGTCCACGGTGTTACTTAACTAAATACTAACTTACATAAAATAACTATGACTACGAGCTTTCTAATGATTACATATAATTGAGGTGACTGACACTTTAACAACTGGATTTTCTAAATCCTAACAATCTCCCCCTAAGGGAGGTCACCTCAACTTACAATTAATACAAACAGATATTACATTTGATTGTTCTAGGATTCTTGATTAAGTTCTTATCTCATTAGCACGTAGTCTTTGATTCTTCATGTTTCGCATGTTTGGTTAATCCAAGTGGAGGTCTTTAACTGATCCATGTGATGATGAGTTTTGAGCCAGCTTTGAGATCATCAGCTACCATGAATCTCTGACACTTCCTTTGTAGTGTTGACATTATGTGATGTTGTGACATTGGACCGACATGCTCACATTCTGGATCATGATTTCTTCTCATCAGAGTAGCGGAAGCATAGAGTGAAAATATCAGCTTTAGTTGATTCATGATATTTGCAGCAGCGTAGCAGAAGCATGGAGTGAAAATATCAGAGTCGTTGATGCACTTATCATGATTTCTCTAGAAATGAATGTGTTGTGTGAGCATGCGACTATGGATTGACCTCTCAATTCTGATCAGCTGCAAACGTCGGGTGTACCTACATACAACAGTTAGCAATAAAGTGCACGAAGGCATCTTTGATCAATTTCGTTGAATTGAGGTACACGGCCCACGGTTCCCCGTTGATCAGTACAAGTACTGCCTGTGATCAGATATAATTCTGAAGAATCTCCTTGACAGGGTTTCGCAGCTGCTCTAGTCGTTCTCAAACCAGAACGTCTCAAAGAAGACAACACGGAGTGAGTGAACCAGCAAATTGATATTCACTGATTGATGAAAAGAGATTTGAAAAACAATCGTGTACTGCTCAATATAAAGTGTTTTTGCAATACAACGAAGGTTTTAAGGAAAATCAATTATCAATCATAAACACCTTTTATTTTGAAATATTAATACACAGTCAATGTGCTAGAGAAAATAATTTTAAGCACAACGACCGGTTTTTCAAAGGTATCCGTCAATCCATTTCCTAGACCAAGGTTGATTCAATAATGAATCGCCCTATTGTTTCAATCCAGTTGTCACAAGTTTGATCTATTGGATAGATCTCACATGTTACCTACCAAGAGCTTGTTTGATGTTGGCTCTAGAAGGATTTCCATCTTCATCGTGAATATTTTACATATCACTCAGATGTTCTGGCATTACCACAAGGATAATGCGTAGGACTCTTAATAAATAATCTCACTTTCCACATTGTGTGAAACAGTAAGTCTTCATTAATTTTGTGTCCTAATGAGATTTATTGATGATCTCATGGCTCTAGACTCAATAGTGCACATTTGGTTCCTATGCCAGAGACTAGGGAGAGGGTCTCCTTCTTCAATATCAATAATCTCTAAGAGAAAGTCGATAGATAATGTAGGTTCCCCGTGAGAATGAAACAAGTCCTTTTAAGAGGAACTTGAGTAGCTTGGGAAGATGTAGTGCAGTGCGTCACTGGGTCCATGACGTCTTGTCTTCAATACCGATGTTACCTTAGTAACCACCAGTAGCATATGTATTGAACCCGGTTTCTGCCCTAAGGTTGAATTATTGGAGGGCTATTTCTTTTCACCCTTTTCACATTCAATTCCTTTTCATACTTCAACCCCTTCAGTGCTTATCGAGACTTCATAACTAGAACCTTTTTGGTTTTATTCCAGTTCTAGCTCTATCTCAGTCCGCACTCTTCCCATTTCTCACTTTTCTCCTTTTTTTTTATCATACCTAAGGACTTCTACACTATCTAGTGGATTGTCCCTGGGCAGATCCCTCCGGCTCTGGCGGGATCGTGGGAATGAATACCTAACCTAACCATCCTTATATCTCCATGCATAAAATAAATTTGGTCGGTCTTTTTGGTATTGTTCTTCTGCCAGTGAAACCATTCGAAAACCGTTTGAATAATCAATCCAGATACTTGTGATCTGTGATCAAAGAATTTTGTACCTGAATTTTTATTGATATTTCAGAAAAAGCTCCCCCTCAACATGTGCATCGTATGTTTGAAATCATTTTTGCCCATGGAGGCAAGAGGATTTAAAAATCTTCAGATTGAGAATTAAGAATTCACTTCTTTGATCATCATTTTCTAAAAATATTGACATCATTTTCCCGATCAAAGTTAGTATTTTAAATACTTTGTTAAAAATAATTTTGGGAAAGGATGTGGTTTTCAAAAAGTTGCTCCCCCTCAATATGTGCATCGAGATTAGAAAGTATTTTGCACATTTAGGGAGAACCTGCACTTAGAGAGAAATCAATCACGTTTCAATCCTTTTTGGTTTGATACAGATGCTCCCCCTTAACATGTGCATGGAAAATTTGAAATCATTTGGCACATGTGGGGAGGAGAGCTTGCTAATCACTTACAAAACCATTTGTCGAATTATCAGTTTAAATCCAATTTAAATCACAAATTCTCCCCCGATCACAGATTTCAACTCCATTGAGATTTGTGATCTCTATTGATTTAAATTAATTTTGAAGACTTTGGAGGAGAATTGTGACTTGCTTATGAAAAAAAACATTTTAACTGATAAGGATCAGATTTTGAGACTTGAAACTCCAATGTTCAAGCATTCTTTAGTATCTTATGAAAACATAACATTAGCCAAGGTTTGAACCAATTGTATAAGATATTGCAATTGTTTGACGAATAACCTTTTTGATTTATTTGAAATCATTCTCCCACTCAATCAATGACATAAGTTGTTGATTGAGAGATAGAGATTTTGATAAATGACAAGTCCAGATGATTTTAAAAAATTGAGTCCGAGGTATTATTCAAAGCTATTTAGTTTTCATTCGATAACAAAATTTTTCAGAAGAATTTATGGAAAGAAAAATATTTGTGAAGGAAACATTAATCTTTTTGGTGACAAACATTTGTTTTTAGAATCAGAGCATGAGATTTGAAAAGTAAGATAAAGCATGGCTATGCTCTTTCTTTTAAAACGGGGTACAGTCTGAAATGACTATAAACCTTTGTTTTTCATTCTCTCAAAATGTTTTTTTTAAACTTATATACAATCGAACTTCATCTAAAGACCAGTGTCATTCTTAGAGTGACAAATCATATACCTTATATGTTATCGAAGAATAATAAAAAATAGGAAAAATATTTTTTTAGCTTTTTCAAAGATTTTCTGATTTTTTTTTGAATAAATATTTACAAGAGATGGATGAAGAAAAACTTTTACTCCTCGTATTCCTCTTGAAGACGTTTGAGTGTTTCCAGTAGTAGACTCTTTAGACCAAGTCGTGGAAGGATAAACTCAAAACGTTCTCTAGGAAGAGCTTTGGTGAAGATGTCTGCTAACTGATATTCAATCTTCCCAAAATATAGTTCCACCACACCATTCTCCACTTGCTCCCTTATGAAATGATGTCGAATGTCGATATGCTTTGCTCTTGAATGTTGAACGTTGTTGCATGAAATAGCAATGGCACTCTTGTTATCACAATACAGAGGGATTTTTTTGAATTCAAAGCCATAGTTAGATAATTGGGATCTCATCAGATAATTGACATGGCTATGTATTCTGCCTCTGTAAAGGATATAGAAGTACTCATTTGTTTCTTTGAAGACCAGCTCACAAGCTTATCACCCAAAAACTGAGCACTTCCTGACGTGCTTCAACGTGTATCTTGACACCCTGCATGGTCAGCATTTGCATAGGCTGTTAGTGACATACCGGTGTCCTTCGGGTACCAAAGTCCCATGTTGATGGTTCCTTGGAGATACCGAAAGACCCTTTTAACCACTTCAAGGTGCTTTTTGGTAGGCTTAGCCTGGTATCTAGCACACATGCATACAACGAACAGAATGTTTGGTCTACTGGCAGTAAGGTACATCAGGGACCCAATCATACTATGATATTTAGTTTGGTCAACCATGATCCCTGAGTGGTCCTCATCCATTTTAGTACGCTCCACCATGGGAGTGTCAACAGGGTCACAAGAATAAAATCTAAATTTCTTTAAGATTTCATTAGCATATTTAGATTGATTGATAAAAATGCCTCTGGGACTTTGTGAAATTTGTAATCCCAAGAAAGATGACATTTGTCCCATCATTGACATTTGAAATTTGGAGCCCATCTCTTTAGAAAAACGGTCACATTCATTGGGGTCAGTCGAGGCGAAAATAATATCATCAACATAGATTTGAACGTGAATTAAGTGTTTGCCTGACTTTCTGGTGAACAATGTCGGATCAACTGCTCCTTTACTGAATCCATTAGATACAAGAAACTTTGATAGCGTGTCGTACCATGCCCTTGGAGCTTGCTTCAAGCCGTAAAGGGCCTTCTTTGTAAAACCCTAAAAATACGAAACATAGATAAAGACTAAAATACCCTCGAAATCAAAAATTATAAAATACGTACAATACGTTTATAATCATTTAACGAAATTAAAACTAATTTACGAATAATTAAAACTTAACGAATATGTTACGTGATCGATTTTGGTACGACGAGAGATTTAAACGTTTCGCTAATATGTTGGGCCTCGTTTTCTTTAATGGTGAACCATTTGGGCCGTTAGTTGTTTGTATGGATCCGAGAGTCCAAGGAAGAGCCCAAGGGGCGTTTGTTTTTGTGTCGTGTGGGGCAAGAGCCGAAGCCCACATGGGCGTGGGTTTTTGGTGTGTTCGGTTGGGCCAAGCCGAAACCCAACCCCCTCCTAAAGCCATAAACCGAAAATACTACTACTATATATACAATACATAAACTCAAAAGTGAAACCCTAGTTTAGTTTTGGTTGCCTCTCTTTTCTTTTTGCTCCTACTCGGCCGAACCCTACAACCTTTGGTGTCGAGATTTTGCTTCAACCAAGTTAAGGTATAACATGTTTCTCGTCTTCCTTTGATGCACCTTAAGTTAATATATTGTAGCTAGTTTGTTTTGTCGACTTGTGTTTTTCTTTTGTGTCGAGCCATACGAAACCAAAACAAACAAACCATATGAATTGAACCTTGTAATATTAAGAGAACATGTATGTAATACGTATTGTTTGAATCGGATCATAGGTATGTCGAGCACAAGAGAACCGAACCACATATATAAATGTTATCATGCCTAATAAATTCGAAACCCTAATTGGAATGGAACCCTAAGTGTAATTAATGGTCTAAACATGTGATTATAATAGTTTTAATAAACCCTAAAACTGGACAGCATCATATGTCGAATTGTGTGTGTTATAGATCCAATTTTATAAGTGCAATAATCTGGGTTTTTGGGGGAAAAGTTTATTTTATGTCTTATTTAAGTTTTCCAAGTGGTTTGGTCGAATTTGGAGTTGTCTAAGTCGTATTTTTGAATTTTACAAGATCAAGTGTCAAAGCTGAGAAAACGGGTCTGAAATTTAGTTGGATGGTTTGATTTTTCATTCTTAAACCTTAATGAATTAGGAGCTCTCCTTTTACAGGAGTGATATTTATGACATAAATGAATTTCTGGGAGTTTTGGGAATTTTTCCAAGGTGTCTAAACAGGTCCAATAAGTGTAAACTTTTAAGGTGTATTTTCTGATTACCTTCTGGGCAGGTCTGGACTTATGATTTTCCATAGGCCATTTAGCATGGAAATAGAACCCACCAATTTTTGGAGACTCTTTTAACTCATATGGGAACCTCTGGGATTTTGCTTGATTTCATTTGAGCTAAGTAAGTATTTTATAAAAATCACTAAAGTCTGGTCCGAATATGAGTTTAAGAAACTGAAAGATAAAATATGATATCAATAGGTAACACACTTACAAATGCATAAGAAGCTTATAAAATGAGAATATACTTATAACTCTAAGAATGTTAATGCGATAAATCCGTTATAACTTTAATGATGCTAATAAGTATTAAATAAATCATAATCCGTGTAGATTAGTTGAAGGAGACGCGACGTTATATCTTCGTGATTCACTCGTTCGTTTGCTTTTCTCTCATTTGCGTTAAGGTACAGATATTCTGACTTTTTCAGTAAAGGTTCCTTATGACGTTCTTTTAGTTAGCTTTCCTATTTTACTTATTAGGGTTTCCAATGCCATTGCTATGAACCCTTTCCTGATTGTTTGACCGGTTGCTTATCTGCACTTATGTTTTATTGAACCATACGATACCTGATTTGAACTGTATGTTAGGAAGACTTTGATATGCACAATTGTTGAACCTTGCTATGTTTGATTATGAATATTTGATTATGAACTTCTAGATATGAATGTATGATTTGTGATTGTGATATAAACTTCTACTCCTGAATATTTGAATATGAACCTTATATGAACTATTTGATATGTTATCTGTGAGCTTGTGTTGATTATGATCTATGTCATTTATGACAATTTGTTTGACTTAAGTTAGTTTGACACCCGAGCCAAATTATTTCACTAGGCATGGGGTTTCCATGTCCGTGTCAGTGATGCACCATTGACATGACTCTAGGGCAGTAGAGTGAAGTTCTGCCACGTCCCTTATCTATTATTTGTTATGAGCTCAAGTTATATTATATTATCAATATATGTTTGTGGGGCGTATGGATGCATCCTAGATCTGATTAGTTGTCCGATATGATTTGTCTAGGTGAATGATGTCGTGTGCAATGCGCGTCTTCATAAAACTCTGGGAGCTAGCTACTCCGGATTATTTGAGATTGTTTCTATATTGTTATGATGTTTTTGATATGATATGTTTTGGGCTCGTGGTAGTTAAATAAATCTTTATTTGTTATTTTTATGTTAAGTATTCTGATTTAGAGTCGGTATGTTCAAGTGTTTATGATTATGTGATGGACTTATTATATGTTATTATATATGTGTATGCTTTTGTATGTTTATGTGATTACCGTTTACAATGCTAGGTTATGATTAATATGTTTAAATGGGATTTGCATGCTGTCATCTGATGTCATGTTAGTTTTTGTTATGTAAAGTCGTTGATCTGTATGATGAATGTGCTAGTGTGAAAGTGAGTATCCTATAAGTTTAGTATGCATATTTGCTCAGTTAGTTTTGTAAACCTTGCTTATACGTTAATGTTTTTATCTGTAAATGTGACCTGCATTTTTTAACTCTGCTGATGTTAGGATTTGATTTGAGAACTGGTTTAGCTTATGATATTTGTTTTGATAATTGCTAATGGTTATGCTATGTTTTGTTTGGTCTATTTAATTATAGTTTGTCTACTATGTTTTCTATTTGCTTTTGAGACTGCCATGATTTGGACTGCTATTTCCGCTGCTGCAATATTGAATTAAGTGTGTTAAGTGAAGGTTAATTAATTTGTTGAATGCCATGTTTATTTTCTAAGAAAGTGTTTCTGTTAGCCTTAGACTTTTCGTTTGGTTTATATGTAATCTATTTCTTCTTGATATGTTAAGTGTCTGGTTATTTTGATGTGTTTGCGTTGGAGTCATCAATATGCTATGTGTTTGTCCTTGATTGCTAATTATTGTTCCGGATTTCTGTGCAATTGTGTTTCTGCAGAATCCTCAATGATTCATTATTCTCGTTTCGCTACGATTTTGTTATTCGTTTCTTTGTTCAATTTGTATTTATGTTTTGTTTAGTTTTTGTTTCGTTATATCTGTTCACTGGGCTTTGTAAGCTCAGCCGCACTTTTCTTTTCCTGCGGCAGGTATTTTAAGCATTCAAGATGAGCTCTTGGGATAGCTGATCTGGGTTGAGAGTAGAGACGAGAGCAAGATTTGACCATAGAGATCTTAGAATTATTTTGGTTATTAGGTTATTTATGTTTTCTTTTGAAAATTTCGTAAAGACTTTCGTTTTTGTATAGTACTTAAAGTTCTGATATGAAACTGTATTTGCGATACCTTTACCCTTGTCGGGTTGGGGTGTTACAATTGTGGTATCAGAGCTCTAGGTTTTAGGACCCTTAGAGCTTAGGCTATGACCTGTGAGGCTTGGGTAGACATTAAGTTTCCGACTGTTCAGATATCTTTCGATTTCTTTTGATTGTCGTTCGGATTTGACTTCGATATTCTTTTGTCTTCACTGATTTGGCCCTCCTCTTTTCGCATCGAATTTTGTTATTTTGTTTTCACTCGTCCGTTTGTCGATCGTTAGAGGGAGACTACCCGTGGAGCCAAAGAAGATGATACCTACCCTGAGTTGCTGCAACAGACGCTGTGCTGGAGAGGTTCGTGAAGCAGAAGCCACACCCGACTGCCGTGCTGTTGGAGACATCAGGATGCTGCTGGAGGAAGTTGGACGGACCAACCAAAGGTGCAAAAGACGGAGATATGATTCAACCGGTGGCTGGGAAGGTTCATCTACTTCATATGATTTGGGCGCGACGTGTGTTACTCTGATTCGTTTGTCACGCGTTTTGAGGCGGTTTGATATCTTGCTACGTGATTTTGATCGGCATTACTTTTCTTTGATTCGTTCAGAACTCGGTTTGAATCGTGAAGTTTATCGTCTGGCATTTTGTTAATATCCCAGTTTTCTTTTGGACCGACAGTAATGAGTCATGAGGAACCGTTTTGTGCATGTGATGAGTTGCCTTCTTTTTGTTGTGGTATGGTAAGTTGTTTGATGTCATATATGCTGTATGTAGGCGATCTGGTATGTTATAGTATGTTACTTGCTAGCTGTATGTTATCTGTATGTGATATGTTTTGTTGTGATACTGGTTATGTGGTTTGCCATGACCCGAGATAGAATATGATGACAATAAGAACTTGTTATGTGATGCAAGTATTATGACGCCTGATCAACGTGATAATACCGAGATCATATAATTTGAACTTATTGAAATTATATGACGTCTGGGGAAATGCCTGTGGTTGATACGTGATTGGACTTTGACTTGTACCTGTTATTTGTCACTCCTCATGTTTGATTGGAATTTTGTACCTATTTGTGAGATTTTGTCGATATCTGTTACGTGTAAGTTTTGTACGCTTGGAATTCGAAATTGTTATGATTTGTGTGAACCATGGATTGCTATGTTTGCTCTAAATGTGTATGTCTCCGTGTACCCTTATTTTGATCATAGGATATTTCGTGTAGTGTTTGAGGAACATTAGATCCTTTTAGTTTGATTATCTGTGATTAGTAAGACCTTTAGGATTCGTTCTGTCTATGCATATGATTGTTTTCTTCATTAGATACCTGAATAAGTTGGAGTGTGTTTTTGATTTTCTGCATCTCATCTTTTTACTGCTAATACTTTAATAAGTATATGATTAGCGTTCGTCATTTATTCCTTGAAGTTCCGAAATCCACATTTGTTGTCGTTCTGTCCGTCTTGTCCAATTTCGAGGACGAAATTTTCTTTTTAGAAGGGGAGAGTTGTAAAACCCTAAAAATACGAAACATAGATAAAGACTAAAATACCCTCGAAATCAAAAATTATAAAATACGTACAATACATTTATAATCATTTAACGAAATTAAAATTAATTTACGAATAATTAAAACTTAACGAATATGTTACGTGATCGATTTTGGTACGACGAGAGATTTAAACGTTTCGCTAATATGTTGGGCCTCGTTTTCTTTAATGGTGAACGATTTGGGCCGTTAGTTGTTTGTATGGAGCCGAGAGTCCAAGGAAGAGCCCAAGGGGCGTTTGTTTTTGTGTCGTGTGGGGCAAGAGCCGAAGCCCACATGGGCGTGGGTTTTTGGTGTGTTCGGTTGGGCCAAGCCGAAACCCAACCCCCTCCTAAAGCCATAAACCGAAAATACTACTACTATATATACAATACATAAACTCAAAAGTGAAACCCTAGTTTAGTTTTGGTTGCCTCTCTTTTCTTTTTGCTCCTACTCGGCCGAACCCTACAACCTTTGGTGTCGAGATTTTGCTTCAACCAAGTTAAGGTATAACATGTTTCTCATCTTCCTTTGATGCACCTTAAGTTAATATATTGTAGCTAGTTTGTTTTGTCGACTTGTGTTTTTCTTTTGTGTCGAGCCGTACGAAACCAAAACAAACAAACCATATGAATTGAACCTTGTAATATTAAGAGAACATGTATGTAATACGTATTGTTTGAATCGGATCATAGGTATGTCGAGCACAAGAGAACCGAACCACATATATAAATGTTATCATGCCTAATATATTCGAAACCCTAATTGGAATGGAACCCTAAGTGTAATTAATGGTCTAAACATGTGATTATAATGGTTTTAATAAACCCTAAAACTGGACAGCATCATTCGAATTGTGTGTGTTATAGATCCAATTTTATAAGTGCAATAATCTGGGTTTTTGTGGGAAAAGTTTATTTTATGTCTTAGTTAAGTTTTCCAAGTGGTTTGGTCGAATTTGGAGTTGTCTAAGTCGTATTTTTGAATTTTACAAGATCAAGTGTCAAAGCTGAGAAAACGGGTCTGAAATTTAGTTGGATTGTTTGATTTTTCATTCTCAAACCTTAATGAATTAAGAGCTCTCCTTTTACAGGAGTGATATTTATGACATAAATGAATTTCTGGGAGTTTTAGGAATTTTTCCAAGGTGTCTAAACAGGTCCAATAAGTGTAAACTTTTAAGGTGTATTTTCTGATTACCTTCTGGGCAGGTCTGGACTTATGATTTTCCATAGGCCATTTAGCATGGAAATAGAACCCACCAATTTTTGGAGACTCTTTTAACTCATATGGGAACCTCTGGGATTTTGCTTGATTTCATTTGAGCTAAGTAAGTATTTTATAAAAATCACTAAAGTCTGGTCCGAATATGAGTTTAAGAAACTGAAAGATAAAATATGATATCAATAGGTAACACACTTACAAATGCATAAGAAGCTTATAAAATGAGAATATACTTATAACTCTAAGAATGTTAATGCGATAAATCCGTTATAACTTTAATGATGCTAATAAGTATTAAATAAATCATAATCCGTGTAGATTCGTTGAAGGAGACGCGACGTTATATCTTCGTGATTCACTCGTTCGTTTGCTTTTCTCTCATTTGCGTTAAGGTACAGATATTCTGACCTTTTCAGTAAAGGTTCCTTATGACGTTCTTTTCGTTAGCTTTCCTATTTTACTTATTAGGGTTTCCAATGCTATTGCTATGAACCCTTTCCTGATTGTTTGACCGGTTGCTTATCTGCACTTATGTTTTATTGAACCATGCGATAACTGATTTGAACTGTATGTTAGGAAGACTTTGATATGCACAATTGTTGAACCTTGCTATGTTTGATTATGAATATTTGATTATGAACTTCTAGATATGAATGTATGATTTGTGATTGTGATATAAACTTCTACTCCTGAATATTTGAATATGAACCTTATATGAACTATTTGATATGTTATCTGTGACCTTGTGTTGATTATGATCTATGTCATTTATGACAATTTGTTTGACCTAAGTTAGTTTGACACCCGAGCCAAATTATTTCACTAGGCATGGGGTTTCCATGTCCGTGTCAGTGATGCACCATTGACATGACTCTAGGGCAGTAGAGTGAAGTTCTGCCACGTCCCTTATCTATTATTTGTTATGAGCTCAAGCTATATTATATTATCAATATATGTTTGTGGGGCGTATGGATGCATCCTAGATCTGATCAGTTGTCCGATATGATTTGTCTAGGTGAATGATGTCGTGTGCAATGCGCGTCTTCATAAAACTCTGGGAGCTAGCTACTCCGGATTATTTGAGATTGTTTCTATATTGTTATGATGTTTTTGATATGATATGTTTTGGGCTCGTGGTAGTTAACTAAATCTTTATTTGTTATTTCTATGTTAAGTATTCTGATTTAGAGTCGGTATGTTCAAGTGTTTATGATTATGTGATGGACTTATTATATGTTATTATATATGTGTATGCTTTTTTATGTTTATGTGATTACCGTTTACAATGCTAGGTTATGATTAATATGTTTAAATGGGATTTGCATGCTGTCATCTGATGTCATGTTAGTTTTTGTTATGTAAAGTCGTTGATCTGTATGATGAATGTGCTAGTGTGAAAGTGAGTATCCTATAAGTTTAGTATGCATATTTGCTCAGTTAGTTTTGTAAACCTTGCTTATACGTTAATGTTTTTATCTGTAAATGTGACCTGCCATGTTTTAACTCTGCTGATGTTAGGATTTGATTTGAGAACTGGTTTAGCTTATGATATTTGTTTTGATAATTGCTAATGGTTATGCTATGTTTTGTTTGGTCTATTTAATTATAGTTTGTCTACTATGTTTTCTATTTGCTTTTGAGACTGCCATGATTTGGACTGCTATTTCCGCTGCTGCAATATTGAATTAAGTGTGTTAAGTGAAGGTTAATTAATTTGTTGAATGCCATGTTTATTTTCTAAGAAAGTGTTTCCGTTAGCCTTAGACTTTTCGTTTGGTTTATATGTAATCTATTTCTTCTTGATATGTTAAGTGTTTGGTTATTTTGATGTGTTTGCATTGGAGTCATCAATATGCTATGTGTTTGTCCTTGATTGCTAATTGTTGTTCCGGATTTCTGTGCAATTGTGTTTCTGCAGAATCCTCAATGATTCATTATTCTCGTTTCGCTACGATTTTGTTATTCGTTTCTTTGTTCAATTTGTATTTATGTTTTGTTTAGTTTTTGTTTCGTTATATCTGTTCACTGGGCTTTGTAAGCTCAGCCGCACTTTTCTTTTCCTACGGCAGGTATTTTAAGCATTCAAGATGAGCTCTTGGGATAGCTGATATGGGTTGAGAGTAGAGACGAGAGCAAGATTTGACCATAGAGATCTTAGAATTATTTTGGTTATTAGGTTATTTATGTTTTCTTTTGAAAATTTCGTAAAGACTTTCGTTTTTGTATAGTACTTAAAGTTCTGATATGAAACTGTATTTGCGATACCTTTACCCTTGTCGGGTTGGGGTGTTACATTCTTCAAGCGATAAACATTAGTAGGATGCTCTGGATTCACAAAACCTTCAGGTTGGCTGACGTATACTACTTCTTTCAGATCTCTGTTAAGAATAGCCGTCTTTTCATCCATCTGATAGACTACCATGTTCTTACTGGCAGCGTTAGCAAGGAAGATTCTGATTGTCTTGATACCTGCAACTGGAGCAAATGATTCTTCAAAGTCAATACCCTCCTCTTGACGGTATCCTTTTGCAACCAATCGAGCCTTGTTCTTTAGCACATCACCATGTTCATCAAGTTTTACTTTGAAGACCCACTTTAGAGCAATGATCATAACATAGTTAGGAGCAGGTACTAATTCCCAAACACCTAGTCGATCGAACTCATGAATTTCTTCTTGCATGGCATTGAACCAGCTGTCTTCACTCATGGCAGTTTGAACGTCTTTTGGTTCGACCTTAGATAGTACGGAGTTGAAGAAGCACCATAAGGCATCAGTTGCAAGTTGTTTTCGAGTGGATACTGGACGAGAAGCGTTTCCAATGATGTTCGTGTGGTTGCTGTTGAGGAACTGAAGTAGTAGAGTTTAGATCTCCTGATGAAGATGGTTCTGAAGTTGGTTCAGGAACAAATATGTTCTCAAATGGAGCATCTTCGGGAGTAGCAAAGGGGTTATCTCCATCATAGGTGCCAGAAACATTTCCATGATGTACACTTGATGATTGAGGATTTGATGATGAGGATGAGTGATCTGCAGTAGGCGCATCTTGACTCAATGATATAGAAACTGAAGGGTTATCTACGTTGCCTGGGTTAGGGGTAGCCTCTGTTGATGGATTTGACTGATCATTAGCAATAGGCTCATAGTGTTTATCAAACATTGGATCAAACAATTTCTTTAAATTGTCTTCCGAAGGGGGAACATATGGAATTGTTGGTGAGGGATTTTGTACAAGAGAAGAACTAATGGGACTACTTAATGAAGGTTGTGATGCGGGTCCAAAACTTGATTGTCCTGGAGCCATTTGCCCAGACAGCTCATCGAACGTAACGTGAATAGTTTCCATGATATCTCGAGTTCTTTTTTTGTAGACTCGGTAACCCTTCTTTTTTGGTGCATAACCCACAAAAACTCCAATGTCCGCCTTAGCTCTTAATTTACCAAAATCTTGACCGTCATTCGTTGGATAGCACAAACCACCAAATTCACGAAGGTAGGAGAGATCAGGTTTTCGTTTATGGACATGTTTGTATGGAGTTTTTTCATGAGTGGTGTGTATTAGGGAACGATTATGGGTGTAGCAAGCAGTGGCAATGGCTTCAGGCCAAAGAAACATTGGAACCTTTGAGTAAATTAGCATTGTTCTTGCAGCTTCAACAAGGGTCCGATTTCGTCTTTCAACTACACCGTTCTGTTGAGGCGTACATGGAACACTTCTTTGATGACTGATTCCAATGCTTTCATAAAATTGACTTAGGTCTTTGTTAACAAACTCAGTGCCATTGTCTGTTCGAATAATTCTAACAGTCTTGTTAAGTCGAACCTGCAGCTGTTTGATAAGTTTAATGATGACATCTGGAGTTTCATCCTTTGTCCTCAAAAACTTAACCCAAGTAAATCGAGAGTAGTCATCAACAACGACTAATACATATTTCTTCCCATTTATCGTTTGCACTCTCATAGGTCCGCACAAATCCATATGAAGAGTATGAAGAACTTCCATAACTGAGTTTGCGGGTTTGGGTTTGTGGGCATATTTCCTGCTTTTTCCCAATTAGCATGCTGAACAAAGATGATCTTTTTCATACTTTAATATGGGTAAGCCTCTTACTAGGTCCTTTCTGGAAAGATCCTTAATGGTGCCAAAGTTCAAGTGATTGAGACGACGATGCCATAACCATAACTTTGTTTTCGAAGCCTTTGACAACAAGCAGATTGGAGAAGACTTCTTCATATCTTCGATAGAGATGGCGTATAGGTTTGTACCACGATTTCCTCTTAAAAGTTCCACACCATCAAGTTCTCTAACGAAACAAGTATGTTTTCTAAAAGCCACCTCTAGATCGGAATCACAGAATTGGCCAACAGAAAACAGGTTATGACCAAGACCTTCAACATAATATACCCTGGAGATTACACTATCACCAACAACATAATCTCCATAACCCATAATTGCACCAAAATGGTCGTTCCCGAATCTAACAGTCCTAATAAATTTACTCACGAAGTTCATGAGCCGCGAGCGGTCTCCAGTCATATGCTTGGAACAGCCTGAGTCCAAGTACCACAGAACGATTTGAACGACCCGCAGTTGAACACAGAAAAGAATGGATAACTGGATAATTGGGATCCCCATGAAAGACTGTGTTCCACTTGGTTAGAAAACGAGATTGGAACATCCACATCAGAAACAAAATCAATAAAATCATTAGAGGTAGATGTCGAGCTAGTAGAAGCAGTATATCTATTCAAAGTATGTTCACTTCTTAAAGGTATAGTTCTACCAGTGGGCATCCATTTCCTAACGGGCATTGATCTAGATAATTTAGGGCACAACTCATTAAGATTAAATTTACGGCCAGTAGGTGTCCAATGATAACCTACATTACTAAATTTTCTTCCTGTTGGTTTCCAATGTTTTCTAGCACTCTTCCTCCTTGGTCTTCTGACCTTTTTATCCTGTCGTCTAGTGTTAACCATTTTAACAGGAAATTTTGCAGTATTACTCATCTTATTCACAACACATTCATGATTAATACATACATCAAGCATTCAGTACATGTTTTGCAAATAGTAGCAGAATTCGAATTAATTACACTACGCTTATAGCTAATACTAGAATCAACATTATTCATTTTATTCAAATCAAACTTGATGTTCCTAGGGTGGTCTTCTACTCTCTTGCATTGATCACTCTTAGCTTGCGAGGTCCTATCTTGCTTTGTATTGCCTGGAGGCTTTGACCCGCTTGCATTTGTACCACTGATTACTCCTGTAGAGGGAATTATGGGAACATTAGTTGGATTTGCTACTTTTTGCATTCCTGATCTAGAAGTGCTGGGATCTGAAGTACTTATAGGCACATCAAAGCTCACATGCTTGACTTTTGGCATAGAATAAGGCATAAAATGGGTTTCATACTTAGCACTAGGCATAGAACAAGGCATCACAACTTTATCTTTCTCACATAAGGATTTAGGGCATGTTGCTCTTAAACATTCTAACAGCTCCTGAGATCGTTTGGCATATAAGCATGCATACCTAATTTCACTATCAAGTGGCTTATTTTTGCTATCCTCTTCTAAAATCTCACGGAGAAATTCTAGACTATCCTTAAGGTGACAGAAATAGTTATGAAACACAAGTTCATTATTTCTAAGATGAGGAGGAATGTATTTAACACTCACAGTATATTTAGAATCTGCAGATGCCTTTGATGCAACATTCTCATTAAAGACAAGTGGCATTTTCCCTTTTACCTGACTCTTGAGATTCTCAATTTCTTTATTTTTTCATTGTTCTTGTCACGAGTGACTTTCATTGAATCGTATAACTCTTTGAAGTGTCGTTTGACCTTTTCATTTTCTTCTAGAAAACTCTCATTTTCTTGTTGTAATACGTTAATGATGTTTTAAGGATGAAAGTTTTGAGAAAATTGAGAATCTAAAGGAGGAGGCATTTGGGAGCCAGTCACATTGTTCTTTTCACCCTTTAATTGTGAAATTTAGGTTTTCAACTTTCTGATCGTGTTACAGTGAGCTTGAATCTGTTCGTCATGTTTGTTTATTTCAAAAACTGCATCAAACTCTGGAACATCCGAGGATATCTTGATGTTTGAGGTTTTAACATTTTCTTTGAGATGTTGATATTTTAATTGCAAATCAAAATGTTCAACTTCCAGCTTAAAAAAGTGTTTTACCAAATTATCGTGATCATCCTGGTCAATTTTCTCATTTAGTTTTGAGTTTTTGTTTTCAAGCTCAATGACACGATCATGGGAAGCTTTCAAAGCAATAGATAATTCATGAAATTGAGAAGTAGTAATAGAATACTTAGTAACAGTATAAAACACATCTTGAGCCACACAACTCGATATCCAGTTCTCATTTAAGATATGCAATTTTTTCCTTTCAATTTCATTATATTTGAGTTCCCGTTCATAATTATTGACCTCAACTATCATTTCATCAAATTTCTTTTCCATTTCTTTAATCTCTCAGTCTATCTCCTTTTGAAGACTCTCAAATTCATTTTTTAATTGTTTAAAGAAAGGTATGACCTCAGTTAAATAGCATTCTTTAGTTTGCTCAAAACCCCTATTCCCTTCAGTTATCCCTGTAGGTGTGATTCTCTTCTTACATTTTTTTTAAAAATCAACGAATAGTTGATAAATGACATACAGGTTGATTAAGGTCTTGCCCTTAGTGGGAAGAGTTCTAGGAATTAAATGCATTGGTGTATTCGGAGGATACACAGTAGCTGGAGGCACTTTCCTATGGGGAGGGTTTGTTTCAACAAGAACATTTGCTTTTTGCCTATCCATGTCTTTTTTCCAAAAAACTTGTTCTGGGGTTAATTGAGTTTGAAGCTTAAGCATGTTCAGAGAAATCCAATTTTCCTTAGTGTAATTATGGGGTTTGACCATTATGTTTTGCTTTTTACACTGAGGATCTTTTAGCTTCTTATCCATTTTCTCCCTAGAGGCATCTTCTAATTTTCTATCCTCTTCCGTGCTTCCAATACATGATGGTGTTTGCCTAGGCTTTAGGATCTCATTACCGTCATATACAATCATATGGTAAGCTTTAGCCTTTTTAGAGTATTCAGGGTTTGGTTCCTCTACTAGGGGAATACTATGCTTATCGCTTAAGACTCTATGCTTAGTGATCATGTGAGCAGTCTGAATGGTGTTTCCTTGTACGTAGAGTTTGTTTTCAAGTTTATTTTTCAACGTTTTTAGATTGGAAAAGTCATTCAAAGTTTTGATTCCTTAGCATTAAATTCTTGTTTAAGCACTTTAACATTTTCTTGAAGTTCTTGCTTTTGCTTAACAGTTTTTGTAAGCTTTTCTTGTAAGGAGTTTAACTCTTGGTTTAACATTTCTTCTCTAAAATTACTTTTTCTAATAACTATACGTATTTGGTTATCCATCTCCTGCTCACGGGTGGTCAATTCGAACTTAGCACGTTGTTCATATATAGCAACTTGTTCTTTATAGGCGTTTAGTTCAGAAATAATAAAAATCATCAGGGGCACATGCAGTGAATTCATCAAAAATATAGTCATCATTGACTGCAGAAGATGCATTACTTGGTACAATTTCACTTTCATTTTGTTTCACATACTACTCATATGGGACAGCATTGATATTACCCATATTTTCAATATCTGATTCAAACATTTTAGATGATTGTACTTTCTCGTGCATCTTTTGCACATCAACATCATCGTATAGTTTTAATACCTCTGAGATGCTAGATTCCCTGGAAGGAGTAGCCTGTTTAGGTGAAGAAGCCCTTGGAGTTACCATTGGTGAGATATTAGCCATGAAGATGGTCTGGGCAGTTTGTTCATCATCAACATCTGAATCAAATGCATCACAGTCTGCGACTTGAAATGCATTGGGATTGTTCTGACCGATACCCTGCACTGGTTGTTCATCCACATCAGCATCATAAGTTCTGGCATTTCCATCAGCAAGAAATAGCAATTCTTCCTCATTCAATATTGCTCCACTGTCTTGAGCTTGGACCAGCAGCATCTTGTCCCTAAAATAATCTGCATTTTGTGGATATTTTGGAAGAGTGCAATTCCTGGCGATGTGTCCGTCTCCACCACAGTTGTAACATTTAATGGGCTTTACTTGACCTTGAGCTATGTTCCTTCCACGATTCTGATTACCCATATATCCACCACCACCGCCAGCATTCCCATATCCAGTACCAGCATTCATTTGCTCATTATGTGGAAGGTATGCATTTTGTCTTCCTTGCACATTTTGTACCACTATCTTTCCTTCTTTAACAGTAGCATGATTGTGAAGATTTGACGCAGTTCTGAGATGATTGTTGGTGTATGGGGTGAGATTCAAGTTTTGCTTGACCATAAGAGCCAGTTGATTGACAAAGTGTTCCATGACTGCTTCAGCATCAGGAGGCTTATATCCTGGATCAGGAATGAGCTTGTCGTTACCATTTCCAGTAGGTATGACTCGTGATGCTTTGGTAGTAATCCCTACATTGGTGTAGAATGCAGTTGAGTCATTTGAAGTGCTTGCATCACCGGCATTGGTCTTGAACTTTTCCATGATCATTCGCTCAAACGAAGCATGTTTCTCATTTTGTAGTAAATAAGCATACAGTTGCTCATAATTGGTGTTCCTCAATCCTTTGTTAAGTTTGACTGCAGTGACAAATTTTTGCCATTCAGGATTCATGTGGTTCACAAACTTTGAATTTAGCTGGATATTTGTCATTGTCATTTTAATATTCCTCATGTCATTCACGAGCTTGTGGAACCTCACATAGTATTCAGTGACATTTTCTCCTGGGTTCATCTTGAAGTTCTCAAAATCATCATACAGTTTAGACTCTCTGTCTTCTTTAGTTAATTCTGAACCGGAGAGAAGCATCTTGACATTGTCCCAAACTGCTTTGGATTCAGAGTTGTGATTGATTAACTTGTAGATGTCCTTTGGTAGACCCTGAAGTACAATGTTTGAAGCCCTAATATCAGCATCGTATCTCTTTTTCTCCTTGTCAGTAAGTTCATCATATGTTTTTGGTCTATCCAATCCTAATGTCACTGAGCCATCAGCAGCAGTTTCGAGTATGTCTCGGGTAGTCTCAACTTGGTACGGTCCTTCATCAAATGATTTGAGAATGTTGACCCCATTTTCTTTACCCAAGCAGTACAACCTAATTTGTTGAGCCCATGAGTCATAATCAGTTCTGTCTAGCATAGGTGGACGAGTATCAGATCCAACAGCTTGAACGTCTTCAGCAACAAAAGAGATGATAGTAGGTACGTTGGTAGACATGATTACTGATTCTACGGGATTTTAAAACTCTTTGATTAAACCGGGAAATAGATTCTTTCACGGGATTTTACTAAATCAAGAGAAACCGTAAAATGTAACACGAAGAAAACACTAAATCTCAAGAGACAAATCGCTCAAAGTGACAAGTCGCTTCAGCTAACAAATCGCTCAAAACAGACAAGTCGCTCCAACTAACAAATCGCTTATACTGACAAGTCGCTTGATAAGACAAATCGCTTAAACAATCAACTTGCTTCAATAAGCAAGTCGCTTAACCAAGCAAGTCGCTTAAACCAGCAAATCTCTTAAATGACAAATCGCTTAACAGAGAAAATTCGCTTAAACTACAACTCGCTTAAATAAACAAGTCGCTTAAAGTGACAAATCGCCTCTCTGCATAAATCGCACAAGTACAACCACTAGCCAGCCAAATCGCTTAAACAAGTGATTCTTAACAGACACAAGTCGCTTCCAACCAAGGACAAATCGCTGGTCAGAAAAGGTGTACGAGGCACAAGTCGCTTCCTTTAACACAAACAAAACGCCACTTTTTAATCCAAATCCAATCCAACCACAGTGATTCAAGCCTTCCAAATCACAACCTAAACACTTATGATGATTCTAAACACAAAAGTACAATCAAAATCCAAACTTAACACTTGAAATGGTCCAAATGATGCAAATACGACTAAACTTTTTCAAACCCAAAAACCATATAAAATCACTAGAAATCCAAGAACATGTAAGAGGGATGATCAAACCAAGGCTCTTGATACCATTTGTAGCATATTCGATTTCACAAACACATCAAACCAGAGTATATATGGGGCGTATGGCTTAGGGTTTAGAGAGAGAAAGTTAAGAGGTTTAGGAAGCTTAGTGAGAGAAAGAAAAATCTTATTATGAGCTTGATAACGCTACACGCCTCGTTCGGGGTCAAAGGAACTTCCTTTTCGTCGAGCAAGTTTTTCAACACCCTAGGCAGGGAACCTAATCGTTGTAGTGTAGTATTAGGGTAAGCCACGGGTATTGATATCGTTCTCTAGGGGAATAGGAATGCTAGTAAGAAGTTACTACGCTAAGGTTGGGGTTGAGGAAGATTATTTTTTATCTTTTTATATTTTTTAGGAAATGGAAAGGTATGAATCTCGGGGTATTGGATTGGGGGGTTGGTATTACTACCGATTACTCTACTTATCTAATTATCTAATCTAAGGAGTATGTAGTCTATGTCTAATTATTGTGTGCTCGTATGATAGTTTAAAGATGTGTTTACTTAGGTTTTACTACTCCTTAATTATCTCCTATTGGTGGTTGAATTGTCACGTCCTTATTCCTAGTTGCGTTGCGTGTCTAAGGTCGTAGGGTATGCATATGTTCCCTAACTCTTTGAACTTACCAAAGGGTCTCGTCTACAAAACCCACTAGGGATAATAAACTCTTACTCTAAGGCACTCTTTGGATGGTTTAGCTTACAACTACTCAAGGAGTCATATTCTAAGGTTCACAAAGATTCTATCAAGCATTAAGTACACAACGAATGACCTATCGCATTACTAGATCATTAATCAATTAAGATAAGAGACAACCAATCAATATTCAATAATTAAGTTTCATATTCCCTAAGGAAACACACAAGTAAATTAGCCGGACATGGAGAACATGCAAGCATACACACAAATAATCAAAGACATAATTGTATTAATGAAGTAAAACACTTATCTTGGTGTAAGATAGGGTTTGGAACCCTAAAATACTGTACAAGACAGCCTTGGTTCGGTTTTGGTTTTTACTCCAAAAGACTACACACTAAATAATGAAAAATTCGGATTCTATATATAATATTACATATGCGACGGCGTCACCTTATGATTTGTGACGTCGTCGTGTCGCCGTCATTAGGGTTTCGTCTTGGCCACGTTAGACTTGCGACGGCGTCACCTTATGCTTGTGACGCCGTCCTCTTCAGCTTCTGACGCCGTCTGGATTACATCTAGGCCGTCTGAGTTGCGACGGCCTACTCTTTTATAACTTGACGTCGTCACTTGAAAATAGGAGTTTTGGCTTCTGTCCCGTCACAAAGATCTTCCGACGGCGTCGCAATTAACACCTGACGCCGTCACCTTATGTTTTCAGCAGCTTTGAGTGTCTCGATTCTGACTTTGGCCATTTTCTTCGTATAATCGCGCCTTTTCGTCCAAATAAGTGCCATTCCAGCATTTTGCCTTCAAGAGACCTAAAAAGTGAAAAGGAACGATATTAAGCAATAACGGATACAAAAGTGATCAAATAAGGGCTTAAACGACCCCTCAAAAAATCTCTTATGTTACAAGCATACGAAGAATGGCGTTGCTAAGCCAAGACTCGACACTCTAAACTCTAGCTAACAAACAAAAAATTTAAAGGATAGATGTAGGATGGTAGCCCGTATGTTTTTTTTTTCATACACTTTTACTCTACCATCCTCTATGGTAACATCGAAATGGTAGGGATTTATAGGTACATCCCTACACTTGAGTTTTTGTTACTCTAACACTAATTTGACCCGAATTGAAAAGATCAAAACACTTGGGGTACATTATTATGCAAACAAAGGGAATTTGAATTTAACCTTCTGTTAGGAATCAGAAATTCCATAAGTAAAAGAGTAGGTCACCCCAAGTATTATCTAGCCAATGTTAGCTCGTAGACTTGTCTCTATTTATGTTCGTTATTAAATAAGTAGTAGCGTAGATTAGTATAGAGCATCACCGTGGAGGAAGGACGGGTCTTTACCCACTGTATCCCTGATCCACAGGCCGTCAGGAGGTCGTTTAGTCTGTAACCTATAAATACCCTCTACCTTGCAAGGTAGAGGGTTGGATGTTCTTTTGGTAATCTAATATTCTACAAGTTTCTCTTACTAGAATATCCCACTTTCTCTCTCTCTAAAATCATCTATATGCTCATTGTGTTAATGTTATGATATGTAAGTGAAATCCAAAAACCTACAATTGGTATCAAGAGCCATGGTTAGATCATATCGTGCACATCTTTGGATTTCTAGTGGTTGTTAGGTGGTTTTTGAGTTTGAAAAAGTTTAGTGGTTTGTGCATCATTTGGTTGATTTCTTGTGTTAAAGTTTGGATTTTGTTAGTACTTTTATGTTTAGAATCATCACAAGTGTTTAGGGTTTCATTTGGTAAGCTTGAATCATCTTGGTTGGGTTGTTTTTGGATTGAAAAGTGATGTTTATGTGGTCTTTCTTGCTAGCGACTTGACATACGGACTTCATTCTTCGTAGCGACTTGCTTTGCAATTTTGTAGCGAGTTACAGTTTTGGAGCTAGCGACTTAGACCTAGCGACTAAGAGTACAAGTAGTGGACTTTCCACTACGGGTAGCGACTGGGTGGTAGCGACTTGGTCTGTAGCGAGTTGCTCTTTAGCGACTTGAATCTTTAGCGACTTGATTAGCGAATTGCTGCCAAAATTTTGCTAGCGACTTAAGGCTTAGCGAGTTAATACTTAGCGACTTGCAATTGTTTAGCGACTTGGTGGTATAGCGATTTAGGTGTTGGCGACTTGGTGTTAGCGACTAGAGGATTAGCGACTTGTACTTAGCGACTTGGATGTTGATTTAGCGACTTGGGATTATTGCTATTTAGTTGCTAGCGAGTTGGTTCAAAATCTCTAGCGACTTGGGGGGTTCGTAATTTGATACTAACATCTTGTATACTTGGTATTTTGCTACTCGGATTTCCAATAACTTGGGGAGTAATTCAAAATAACACAATGTCATTCATCACTGATCCTTTAATCACCAAAGTACTTGCTCTCTATGACATAGCACAGAATAGTGAAACATAATGCTTACCTGAATGCCATACATTTAATGATTCAGCATCGATTAATCAGAACAACTCAAATAAGTCACTCTTAATGTTTGTAAATGATGCTAAGAATATGGAATGCACCAGTGAGCCCTTTCAACATCTCAGTCAGCTTCTCAAACTACTCTTATCTACAACCATGGATCGAAAAAGTTGTGCCATCCTTCGTCAGGATTTTCCCACTTTGACAAGAACTGTTTTACTTAACTTAGAACGACTGAGGATTCAAATTACCAAAGAAAAGTTCTCAACTGATGAGTCTCATGCCGCTCTTCAAACCATCTTCAATCAATTTCAGCCACTTATCCGGGAAGAATACTCCTCAGATTTTGATGATATCATGACTGGAATATCTTTCAAGAAACACACGGGAATGGAAATTCATGAGTTCAGAAACTCATTTATTCAACTTATGAGTAATATGGAAACATACATCAAGGAAGCTGCAAAAGAGAATAACAAGCTGAATGAATTGAATGAGTGCCAAGAGAAACCATGGAGCAATTGTGACATGTCATGCAACATTCCAGTCGAACCAGCGAATGACACTGATTGCAGAATCTCAGTTGCAATGAAAAAGGATGAAGAAAACAGCACTGATCTCAAATTCTCAGAGTCAGAAAAGGTATCAATCACTAAGGTACACTTAACTGATCACATAAATTCTCATGAAAAGGTACCTGACTCTTACTCTGAACATAACATCGTGGAATCAATCTTTGTTTTACCTGAATCTAATGCAAATAACATGATTGAAAAAAAGGTATATGATGAGCTTTCAAACAAATTTTCAATTCTTGAAAAACATTGTATCTCAATGCAAATTGAAATACAACAAAAGGATGAAATGTTTTATGCAAAAAAACCATGTACTAATCAGGAACTTCCAGAATTTCAAGAATTTTTTGAAATTAATCAGTTCAAATCCCAGATTCAGGACAAAGATTCGACCATTGGCAATCTGAAATTACTTCTTTCAGAAGTCCAGAAATATGACTGTCATGAGATGAGTGATACACTAGAATCTAGAAATTCAGAACTTGCTCTTTGTGTGTCTAACCTACTAAGAGAAAATGAGCATTTAAGAATGAACCTTGAGGAAACAAATTCTAAGTTAGTCAATCAATCTAACCTCTTGATGAAAGACATTGATGACCTCAAAGCCCAAATTCAGGATAAGAGCTTCAATATTGTTGCCCTAAAAAATGAGCTTAGGAAGTCTGTTGGAAATAGGATGAACACTAAGTTTGCAAAACCTTCAACTTTGGGAAAGTCAAATGTTCAGAACCACTCGAAACGAACAGTTATTAAACAACCTAATGCCTTTAGGTCTGAAAGAGTTAAACCATTGAAATCTAAGCTTACCTCCCAAGTTGATAATATGTCTGTTTTGTCAAAACCAGTCACTTCACTGCCTAGTTCAGATATGATGAATCTCAAACCTCGGACTTATGTTCAATATTCTAATCACAAAAGGACAAATAGTCAAAACAAGGCTGTGCACTCATTTAGTTCAACTAACAGTGGTTTCAAATGGATTCCCACTGGCAGATTTTTTAAGTTTACAGGACTTAAACGAACTTACATTCCTAGATCATGCCTCAAGTGGATTCCCACAGGAAAACTCTTCAAGAATGTAGAACCTAATAGGATCCCCATTAATGATACGTCTGTGTTATACTGTGATGCATCCAAATGTGAGATTAAACATGTCACTAACCCTTCTATGTGCAATTCTACATGTGCTTCCAGTACAATGTGCTCTCAGTCTTTTTCAGGTACAATGCTCAACTCAATCAGGAACTTCATGACTTGGTTCCCTTCAGAAATGAACATAGCTCATTCAGGAGCTATAGCTTGCCAGAGTTGATGTACTTCTTACTTTGACTCCTATTCATCTTGAATCAGGACTCGCTCTTTTATATCTGTGTATAAATCAAGTTTTTTTTTTAAAAAAAAATATATATATATATATATATATATATATATATATATATATATATATATATATATATATATATATATATATATATATATATATATATATATATGTCATTCTTTTAAATTCACAATTTTATCATTTTTCCTCAATCTAATAAAGAATACATTCCTTGTTATCGATAACATCTACGGTCCTAGAAATGTCATTCAATAATGGCACGGGATCATAGATGAAGTTTGAACAAATGATATATTCTTGTTTTATAACGGGATTGGTTAATGTCAATCAATGGTCTTTGATGACATTGATTGAGGGGGAGATTTTCTATTAATTTTTTTATGATTATCTATGCCATTGGCTTCTGTGCTGGTTATGATGCTTGCTCATTTGTATGTTGTGGTCGTGTCTTGCTTTTGTGACTAACTGGTTATGCTATTGTAACTATCTGGTTATGGTGTGTCTCTCAGTTGTAGGTTGTGGTCGTATCTTGCTCATGTGATTATCCTTGTGTACCCATGTATTGAGTGTCTTGCATTAAATGCTTATTTGATTAAATGTTTATTTGATTCATATTTTTTTCATTGTGGTTATCTATGCTAGAGACTTAGTCTAAAATCTAGGTTAGCGACTTACCACTTTTGCACATAAACCACAGGGACCGAATGTGTCAAATAACCAAAATAGTTTTACACTAGCGACTTACCACACTTCATTTTAAAACCACAGGGACCGAATGTGTCAAATTGCCAAAGATCCTTCCTATACCCCTAGCGACTTACTATATTTTCTTAAATAAGTTTTTTTTTCTTTCTTTTCTCTCGTTTTTTTCTTCTCGTCAAAGTAATTAGTTCATTCTAGCGACTTAACAGTGGTACGTCTCGAATCTCACCTTATTTGTTCTATCTTACGCGTTTGTGTCTAGTTTCTAACTTGTCTTTTTAACCAGATCCCTTCGAGCTCGTGAATTGTGACTGTTTGATTCCCACCTAGGTTCGATTTATCATGAAATCGTGTTTTTGTTGTTATTATGATGTGGAAAGTGTACAAATTGTTTGGTATATCTTATCTTGATTGCTCGTTAATTTGTTTTCATGATCTTGTGGTGAATGATTAGTGGTTTGGGTCGTTTGTTTTTTTTATTGTGAGTGTTCTTGATGGCGACTTAACGTTGTTCTTGGTAGCGACTTAGCTTGAATGTTCATCGTGGCGAGTTAGCACTCAACTTAGCGACTAAGTTGCTGTGGCGAATTAGTTTATTATATTCTGGCGACTTGGGTAGCGACTTAGTTGTCAGCGACTTGTCTTTACAAGTTAGAGAATTAGTAACATTAGCGACTTAGTTAACAAATTTGTAGCGACTTGGTTTTGTTACTGTTCATGGCGACTTGTCTTTACAAGTTAGCGAATTAGTAACATTAGCGACTTAGTTAACAGATTTGTAGCGACTTGGTTTTGTTACTGTTCATGGCGACTTGTCCTTACAAGTTAGCGAATTAGCATATATAGCGACTTAATGAGCTAAACTATTAGCGACTTGTCTGTGGTACTAGTGATGGCGACTTGTCTTTACAAGTTAGCGACATTGTTCACTTTCATGTTGCGAATTAGTCCTGTTTAACAGCTTGTCTATCTAAAACTTTAGACATGTTTGGTGGATCTTTTAGGGTCTAGGGTTATTAAAATGTTTAAAGGTTAATTGCTAAAGTTGATCTCATTCCACAATACTTAGGATCTCCTGATTCAACTTGTTGAGTCAACATACTCTATGTAATCTGCTATGACATTTCTGTTTAGGCAAACGGTACTTAGTTTCTCTCACGACAACCAAATGTTACTTTTTGCCTCGTACATATTTGTTATATCACTTCTACATTTGTATCTTGGCTCATGACATGATCCCTTTGCAATGCAATCTTTAACCTTTTAATCCCTGATCAACTCGTCGTGTGAAAATCTATCTAAAGGATTCTACTTTATTGAAATATCTCACTTTTGCCACTCAATCATTCTCTATATGTGTTTTGGGGACTCCTTCTGAGTTACTATTTCCATGTGTCTATGTCATAAGGGTGCTCTCAATGTTGTCTCACTTATCATTGATTATCTAACTCGTTCCCAATCATTACTGTTGATTGTATGTTTACTCAGATCATCAATGGAAAGTTCAAACCCGGAAAAGAGCGTTACCCTTTGGGCATCATCCAAAGTTCTCTCAGACGAAGAAATCCTTCCCAGGAGTCAATGGGCTGATATTGGAAAAAGTAACTGTTATGTGGACCTACAAAAGCTTCAACAAAATCCTATACTCAAAGTATCCATTGATATCCTCAAGAACACAAACTTCTTCGGTGCCATTACCAAGCAATGCTCAATTCCCACCATTTACATTCAACAATTCTGGAACACCATTCAATGGGACAAAATCACAGCTCAATACTCTTGCAAACTGGATAATAGGGAATTCACGATTGATTCAGCCATTCTTAGCAAGGCTCTTGGAATCACCCCATGTAACCCCAACCTTCGTTCCGAATCTCCACCTGGTGCTGACGATCTAATTGTCTTTCTTATTGGTTTGGGTTATCAGAACAGCATCTTAAGGGCTTCCGACATCATCACTGGACACATGTATCAACCCTGGAGAGCTATTACAACTATTCTCAACTTGTGCTTATCTGGCAAAACATCAGGGTTCGATAAAGTGAGAATTCCCATCTTGCAAATCCTATGGGGAATTGTCAATAGGGTTGATGTGAATGTCTCAGATCGTATTTGGGAAGAATTTTCTTTATCAATGAACACATTCATATCTGATAGAACAAATTTCCAGAACAAAGCTCAAGGCCGAAAGAAACAGAACAAGCTTGTGATTCCCAGCATCAGATTTTCTAAGCTTGTTATTCAGTACTTGCAACAAACTCACAACTTCAATCCTAGGATTGAATCAACTCTACATAAAGCAGAAGATGAATTTGTTTTAGGAAACCTGAAATATGTTCCTAGAGGTATGGATAATGAAATATTTGTATTGCCAATTCGTGATATTCTACTCACAGAAGATATCAAGAAGAAGGAGTACTTCAAACAATACAATAAAAGAGCTTCCAATTCCTCTGCTGATGTCACACCCCCTCCTCCACAACCCAATGCTCCCAAGTCCACTTCAGCCTCACAAGCATCATATGCCTCTCTTCCTAAAAAGAGACTTGAAAGGTCACAACATTCAGACACCGCATCCAAGAAGCAGAAAGTAAAAAGGAAGAAAGTGGAAAAAGAAATTGGTGAAAATACTGAGGTATCAAGGGACATTACAAGGTTAACTGATGAAGATGATGTTGATCTACAACTTGGAATCCAGCAAAGCCTAGAAAGTCTGAATGTGAAAGCACCAGTAGGAGGAGTTATGTTAAGAGAACCTGATCAACTGCCACGACAAACAACCCCAATAACACAAGACAAAGGAAAAGGGGTTGCTAGTGTTGAAACTGAACAAGCCGCTCACATGCTTTTAACGATCTCATCATCTCCATCAAGCACCACCAATCAATATGAGCTGAAGAGAAGAACAGAATCATCTCCTGCTAAAGAACAATCATCTGGAGTGGACAAAGTGCCTGAAACTTTTAAAGAAAACCTTACACTTAGTGAGACTCAATCTGGCCAGAATGTTGACGCTCTGTTGCAAAAAGGCTCGCAGGAGAATCTTGAGACAAGATCTGATGAGACCTTGCAGATGGATAAACCAAATCTGTCTACCAACTCTCTATCTTCACTCAAGGACTTCGATACAGATTTCACTTTCGGAGATCAATACATAAATGACAAACCCTTAGATACTGCACAATCCATGGTTACGGTCAACATTCAGCAAGATACATCAACAATTCCTCCGATGTCAGCATCTTCACACACAACTGAACTTCCACCTCCCAAACCTGCTCAATCAACTGTACGAACACCACCTACATCGTCACCAACCCCTGAACCTGTCATTACAGTTGCTGATGCGGATGCTCCACCAGCTTCACCACCTCAGATCCTTACCTCAGATCAACTACTGGACAAAGCTGTAAAAAGGATAGAAGCCCTTGAAAGGCAACTTCCTAAATCTGTTGATTCCCTTGTGGATCGTGTCTATAGATTGGAGCACCTCAACTTCAATGAAGGGGTTGCTGCCGCCATTGAAGGGGAAGTCAAGGATGTTGTGGAATTGGCAATGGAGGCCCCACTTCTTAGACGATTCAAGGACCTACCTATCACCGATATGAGAGCAGCTCTGTTTGAAAAGATGTATGAAGCTGAAGAGGACAAGCATGAGGTTCACAAGAAACTCTATGAGGCACTTGAAGAATCCATTAAGTTCGAAAATTATGAGCAGTATGTGATTGACATCAAGGAAAAGGAAGCTAAAAGGAAAAGGAGAGCTATTGTGTTGGAAACATTGAGGAAAGACCGTAAAGATCCTCCTCCACCCCACCACCAACGGGGGGCGCTGGAACTTCTGGAGCTGGTGAACCTTCTATGACAACCAACACACCTCCACCACAACCACCATCATCACCGCCAAAACCTTCCAATCAATCAAGTCCTACAAGTAAACAAGGCACTCAGAAGAAATCTGCTGCTTGGACGACTGTTGATTCAAGGTTCACATCCACACCTACCTCCTTTCCTGATGCTCAAATGGTTCACGAAGAGTCGCATGTCATGACAGAATCAGAATCTGATGAAGATGATGCATCAACTAAGCATATTCCTAAGCCATCAGAAGAAGATTGGTTTGATGATTACCTGGCAGGTAAACGCCCCATCACATCCAGGGTTGCACCGTCAAGGGACACAATTCAAAGTTGTATCGTTGAAGATAGACCTCCTTCTCCAGAACCGACATGGTCCATCCCTGAGTCCGACTCAATGATACCCGACAACAATTGGGTATCTACTATCACCAGCAATTATGAAGAACCTGTTGAAGACTCTCTTCTTCACTTTACTGGTGATATGGGAAGCTTCATTAAATGGTTTTGTAAACGGAAGAGTATCTCATCCTTAAATCCAAGAGATCTTGAAGGACCTGCTTATGAAATTGTTAAGGTCTTCCATTCAGATGCCAATCAACTTCAATACCAAATGGAAGAATGCCATAAGATGCTCAATGACCAAGTCAGTGAGCAAATTAGCCGCTTCAATGTTCACAAATCTCTTCCTCTTGGTGGTGAACCTGGTCAGATGACCATTCAAGCTGAATTCTTCTTCAACCATGACTTGGACTATCTTTGTGGTCACTCTGCTGAAAGAAGACCTGCACTATCAATATCCAAGATGAAAGCTGCTACCTACTCTGATCAGGGGCTTGAACAGATAGTTCCTGATCGTTTCTGGGTCAATGAAGAACTTAAATATGACATTGCCGCATCATATGGTATTTCACACTGGTGGTACAAAAAGAAGAACTTCTATATTGAAAGACATAGTGCTGACAAAAGATGCAAGAATGTTAGATCCGAGCTCCGTATCTTAAGTGTGGTTCGTGTAGAGATCTTCCCGATATATGGATATGAGTATTTGATGAAGATTGTCCTTAAGAGATCAGATTTGAAAGAATATACTATTGAAGAAAATGACTTCAAACATCTTCTGCCGAATGATTTCGAAGATCTCTACCTTCTGAATATTCAAGGACACCTTGAGCATTTGCCTGTCCGTGAGAAAAAGGCCCTATTAGCTGCTGTTACTCTTTGGATTCGAGGCTTAGTCATTCGAAAACGAGTTGAGGACTTCCAACTTCGCATGGAAAGCTACCAAACCAGGATAAACCTTACATGTCCTCAATGGAGTGCCACAGGGCATGAATTTCATCATGAATACAAAGTCCTCGACACCCCGAGAGCCGTCATCTTTACTGACAGATATGGGACTCGCATGCTTATGAGACTATGTGAGCTCTACAAGTTTAGTGACGGTACGCTCAAATTGGTCGAAGAAGAACTTGACACCAGAGTGAAAGAAGTCAAAATTGATATGAAATCTTGGGTTAAGACTACTTTTTGGACTGATGATGACTTGAAGAGGTGTGAACATTTCATTGCTGCAATCAGACGAAGACTCAAGACACGAAGGATCTTCCGCAGCCTTGAAAGTTTTGTTGGTGGAAGGCTTCGGGATGGTCATTACAAACTTCTTCAGAGAACTGAATGAAGACATCTTCAGGAAGCAGCTTATGTTGTGTTTTTAATATATGTAATATGTTGTGTACTAACTGTGAACAACTGTAATGCATGTAATAGTGCTAGGTTATGTACTGTGGTTTCCCCTTGTAAAAAAAAAAAAAAAAAAAAAAAAAAAAAAAAAAGGGAACATCTGTGTTGTCCACTTCTGATCATATAAAACCGGACACATTTTTCTCCAACAAATATTTTGTCTCATACATATTTAGATCACTTGAGATCCAAAATCTCAAAGGATTTGAAATTTTTGATTGGGGGAGAAAATGTGATATAAATATGAAAGATGTTAAAAGATGACCAATTTTTTGTGCATACTACTCTCTAATATGTGCTAAACAATTTTCGAATCTCGAAGCATATATTAAGAGGGAGCATTTTTCTTAGCAAATTCAAAACATCAGGGTACACAACTTTCAAATCTTTCTAAGGTACCTTGATTGCTTATTATATGGCTTCTAATCTTGTGGTGATCATGTCTACACTTCAAAAAGGGTTCCCTCCAGTATGTGCAAAACCCTCTTTCAAACTTAGATGCACATATTGAGGGGGAGCAAAATCATGAAAACCTCATCCTTCCCGAAAATGCTTTATCTACTTGACTTAACTTGGGAAGTGATGTTGATATCTTTTAGAAAATGGTAATCAAAGAAGTTATTTCTTCCTCTTGCCTCCGTGTGCAAAACGATTTCAAACATTTGATGCACATGTTGAGGGGGAGCACTTATTCTAAAAATATCAAAAACAATTCAGGTACAAACTATTTTGATAATATATCACAAGTATCTGGATTGATTTTCAAATGGTTTTCAATTGGTTCCAATGGCAGATGAACAATACCAAATAGACCGACCAACCGGGTGGATCTACCCAGGGACTATCCACTAGTTAGTGTAGAGTTCTTAGGTATAATGATAAAAGGAGAAAAATGAGATAAGGGAAGAGTGCGGACTGAGACTAAGCTAGTACCAGAATAAACCCAACAAGGTTCTAGCTATGAAGTCTTGGTATGCACTGAAGGGGTTGAAGAATTAAAAAGAATTGAATGAGAAAAGGGTGAAAACAAATAGCCCTCCATTGATTCAACCCTAGGGCAGAAACCGGGTTTAATTCATTTGCTACTGGCTGTTACCAAGGTAACACCGGTATTGAAGACAAGACGTCATGGACCCAGTGACGCACTGCACTAAACTTCCCAAACCACTCAAGTTCCTCTTAAAAGGGCTTGTTTCATTCTCACGGGGAACCGACATTATCTATCGAATTTCTCTTAGAGATTGTTGATATTGAAGAAGGAGACCCTCTCCCTAGTCTCCGGCACAGGATCCAAATTATGCACAAATTGAGTCTAGAGCCACGAGATCATCAATAAATCTCATTAGGACACTTTCAATGAAAACTCTCTGTTTCACACAATGTGGAAAGAGAGATTATATCTTGAGTCATACGCATTATCCTTGTGGTATTGCCAGAACATCTGAGTGATGTGTATACATATTCACTATGAAGATGGAAAGCGTTCTGGAGCCAACATCAAACAAGCTCCTGGTAGGTGGCATGTGAGATCTATTATATAGATCAACCATGTGACAACTGAACAGAAACAATGGGGCGATTCAATCTCTTGAATCAATCCTGGTTCAGGTTATGGATTGACGGATACCTTTGAAAAACCGGTCTTTGTGCTTAAAAATTCTTTTCTTTAGCAAATCGACCGTGTACGGATATTTCAAATCAAAAGGTGTTTTATGATTGATAATTGATGTTCATTAAAACCTTCGTTGTATTGCAAAAACAATTTCTATTAAGCAATACACGATTTTTTTTTAAAATCTCTTTTCATCAATCAGTGGACTTAAATTCGCTGGTTCACTCACTCCGTGTTGTCTTCTTTGAGACGTTCCGGTTTGAGAACAGCTAGAGCAGCTGCGAAACCCTGTCAAGGAAATTCTTCAGAATTATACCTGATCACAGGCAGTACTTGTACTGATCAACGAGGAACCGTGGGCCGTGTACCTCAATTCAACTAAAGTGGTCAAAGACACTTTTGTACGCTTTATTGCTAACTGTTGTATGCAGGTACGCCCGACGTTTGCAGCTGTTCAGAATGAAGCGGTCAATCTATAGCCGCATGCTCACACGATACATTCATCTCTCAAGAAATCATGATAAGTGCATCAATGACTCTGATATTCTCACTCCATGCTTCTGCTACGCTGCTGCCAATATCATGAATCAACAAAAGCTTCTGCTACTCTGATGAGATGATATCATGATCCAGAATGTGAGCATGTCGGTCCTAAAGTCACAACATCACATAATACCAACACCACAAAGGATGTCTCAGAGATTTTTGTTAGCTGATGATCTCAAAAGCTGGCTCAAATTTACAATCACAGTGGATCAGACACTCTACCTCCACGAATTACTCATTTCTGTTGTTCAATATCGCACTCTCCACAAATGCACTTGGTTTGATTACTTCGTTGAAAGGAAGTCTACGAGCTCATGAATGAAGACTTACTTGAAAGCTAGGATACACAATGTAATTTATGGGGTGACCTCCCTTAGGGGGAGATTGTTAGGAATCAGAAATTCCATAAGTAAAAGAGTCGGTCACCCCAAGTATTATCTAGCCAATGTTAGCTCGTAGACTTGTCTCTATTTATGTTCGTTATTAAATAAGTAGTAGCGTAGATTAGTATAGAGCATCACCGTGGAGGAAGGACGGGTCTTTACCCACTGTATCCCTGATCCACAGGCCGTCAGGAGGTCGTTTAGTCTGTAACCTATAAATACCCTCTACCTTGCAAGGTAGAGGGTTGGATGTTCTTTTGGTAATCTAATATTCTACAAGTTTCTCTTACTAGAATATCCCACTTTCTCTCTCTCTAAAATCATCTATATGCTCATTGTGTTAATGTTATGATATGTAAGTGAAATCCAAAAACCTACACCTTCCCTTCCCGTCAGTTCATAAACTTTAACTTTTCCCATGAATCCCAATCGTCCCAAAACTGTGTACAAAGGATATGACTCGACTTAGAAACTCATGCAAGCAACCAGATAATTGAACTTAGGGTTTAGGGTGATAACAATAATGCACTAAAAGTGAGTGCATACAGGGTATGCTAAGGCGATTTGGGTGTATAATTGGGGGTGGGGTGTAAACAATGCTCTTCATTGATATTCCAGAAAAACCGAAACATCACGAGAACCGCGAAAAGGATAGGCTCTGAGGGGTTAACTAGGGGTATCGTGTACTAAAGATGAGTACAACGCAAAGGGTGTGGGGGAATTACTCAACCGATGTGGAAGAAGTAATTATATTACGGGTATCAAACAAGGGTTATCCTAATGCCTCTTATCATTTAGTTATTCCTAACTACACAAGTGTAGTCTTACTTGCGATCTCGGAATGCATCACAAAACAAGTTCTAGAATCTAATATACTACCGATTCACACTCTAAGCATTAAAGATGAATGCTTTAATTCCTACTAATCTAAGGGCGATCCTCACATTTTGGGTGGAATTTTGGTGGTAAAGGGTTTTTGTGCTAGTCATGCAACTTCCTATCCGTGAGACGCTTTTGTTAAGACTAATGGCCCACTCCTATATGTTATGAAAAAATTTAAATTTGGTGCCAAAATTACCCTAACCGACATTTCCTCATGGTTTATTACACAAATACAATTGGACAAAGCAAATAATCAAGGATAAGCATAGTTTCAAAGTTCCCGTTTTATTTTCCCTCCCTACACTTAAACTGAACATTGTCCCCAATGTTCCCCGAAAGTATCAAAGTTATGATAATGTAAGGTAATTAAAAATGAAAGAAACTAGTTCCCCTGATTAGCTCGGTAGGATCCGTGTGAAGTGGTGGTTAAATCCTTTCCAAGAAGAATTTATGCGTGAAAAGCTCCTTCCAATCTTATGTAACTTCTTCTTGATAAATTAAACCTGCACACTTGAAGAAACAAATGAAACCTTCGCGTAAAATCGGCGGTAATAATATATATAAGACTCGATTTAAACTAGGATATAATGCTTGTGGAATGGATGTTTACAGAATTTCTGGAAAATTAAGACCTGGAAAATTCCAAAAATTTATAAGTAGCTCAGAAAACGAGAAAAAGTAATCTGATGTTTTTACTCCTTCCTGACGCCGTCAGGTTGCAATCCTGAGGCCGTCAGGTTATCCTGACAAAAACTGTTCTGCGATTTTCTGGAAAAAATTCTGGAAAATTTACATCTTTAGAATCTGGAAAATTTTTTGCAAAACATCCATTATGACTCGATACAAGCATTTGAATCGAACAAACACACAAATATATCTTTTAATGAATTGTTATTCTCATGTTTACGTTTCTTATGAAAACGTGTGTAATCCTCCCTACACTTATCCCTTATGTAAAATACCTTTATATGCAATTAAGACGAGGTTAAAAACAAAATAAAGCATTTTTACAAATTTAAACATGAGAATAAACAATCAATAAAAGATATACGACACTGAGATACACAATCCATCCACACATGCAAGATAAATCATACCACATGCAAATAGTCATACACATTAAATAGTTCAAGGTTCACCACAAAGTTAAGATATCCTAGATTATTACATGCCCAAATAGAAAGTGTTTCAACAACCAACCATAGACAACCATAAACAATCCTTAAACTAATACACGAGTTACTGGGGAGGGGGTCCATAACGATAGTCATATCCCGGGGGAAGATGGCCCAAATACCCATAGGGTGGATAATCCTCCTCCCGCCCTGGGAAAGGATCGATCTGGAGGTGTGGATCAAACTGATCACGCATGGACAAATGCTGCATCTGCCTGACAGTGTGGTCATAGGTCCAATTAGCCCTCTGATCCTGCTGCGCTATCCATGTATCCATGCGGCCCATCCATGCTCCCTGGTATGCCTGCCAATCCCCACTGGACATTTGGCAGTAAACGTCAGCGGAGCTTCCGGCTTCACCCCCTGCTGGTGTGCTGGTATCTGCGGCTCCTCATTATCATCATCGTCACCACCTTGAATGGCGGGCTGAGCACGGAACCAGGCGAAACCTCTACCATAATCCACGAGGACATCCATAGCTTTTAGGGATTTAGCCTTGATGATCCTTGGTGCTGCTACCGCACTAAGATATGCGGGTACCTCCCCTGCCAAAACACCTAAAGATCGAGCTAATCGGGTGATAAGCATACCTCCATACACCCTATCCTCCATCCTTATTCCACTAGCAGTCCTCAAGTAGTCGGCCAACCAGAATGGGATGTTGCAATGCACACCCTCGGCCAATATGCAGTAAAGATAGAACAAGTCGGGCAAGGTGACACGATGACGTGTGGCATGGCGTCCAGTGATAGAGAAGGTGAGGCAGCGATGAATGAGCCTAACCCTTGGATCCCGGATTTGTGAAGCGAGGGTACTCCTAGTAGTGTAATCCCCATCAGCTATCGTGTTCCAGAACTGAATACCCAACATCTCGTCCTTATGGGTAATTCCAGCTGCAAACTGAGCCCGAAAAACATCACTCTCAGCATTCTCAGATGTATATAATCCCAACCTCCAACCAAACTCAAGTGTCGACATTTCCTTCCAATCCCCTTCTAACCTAAATCGGATCCCCTGAAAATCAATGTTATCCCGACATGCATTGATATTTGGTAGATAAGATGCGTGAAATTCACGCACCAACTCGCCATATACGGGCTCTCTAATCTTAAACAGTCTTTCCCATTGGGGATCAGTGAACTTGTCCCTTCTAAAACTATTCGAAAACGCCATAGCTAAATCATGCTCCTCGAGAAATGCCCAGTCCAAAACAGCCCCAGAGTCAATGGTCTGATGAAGTAAATCATTGTAACGGGCTTGACATCCTTCCTTAAGGAATACTCCCCATCCAACGATTGTGTCCATAATGTTCTCTTGGGTGCCAGAAGATTGACCCCTAGTCCTCTTTACCCTTCTGCTCATCTGAAACAGGAAATCAAATAAGTGTGTGCGAATGAGTGGCGTTCGTGACAAAAGATTGATACTGGCAGGTCTGACGGCGTCGCAAAATACTCCTGACGCCGTCAGCTCGACCAAACTTTTGAATCTGACAATTGCGAGGGAAAAATCCAAGTTTTAACCATAACCCTTGACCCAAACACCCTTGTTGCAGCAACAATGGCATAATGGCTAGGTGGTTTTGATTCCTAAGCCGTCAAGGCTTCCCGCAAGGTCAACCCCATATGATAACACTATTATTCACCTAATCATTAGCCTAGTTAACAAGATTCATAGGCGGTACTTAGCATAGATCAAATTTGTTGGGGTTTTCGGATTGAGAAAGAGGGGAAAACAAAATTGAACATGAATTAGGACAATTGAATAGACAAAGATCAATGTGTATTACTTACCTTGTGGAGATTGACGTGTCAAAATGATGAATTAGAGGTGGAGAAAACGTGGGTATGTGGTGTGGGGCGGATAAAAATTGTGTAGGGTAAGGAATGAAAGGGATGGTGAGGTATTTATTCGTCTGATCTGGCTTAGCGACGGCGTCACGACCAGTTTTTGCAAAAGTAAAGGGTTATGTCAATCCGCCTGGATCAAAAATATGGTTACTATTTTTGACAAAGATTTTAGTTTTTATTTTAGGATCAATTTGATTAATCCACCAATAATCTCCACTATGGTAAGCAATGCATATGTCAAATTGTCTTTCAAACGTGATCTCATAAATCCCGAAGTATTGTAGGTAAGGGTTCTTTGTCCCTGGTTTAAAACCGAAAGAACTTTTCCTATCATTGGGAATATTGGGAAGCGGCACGTGCACCATTCCAATGAACATGTTTCTAGGGGGCATGCGGGGAATGTTGAGACATGAATCAAGGCCAGAATATGGTTCTTCGATGGAGTTTACCTTACTCAAGGGAAAAGGTTCAGGAATCATTCCAACGTGCTCCGGTATCGCGTACACCTTTTTAAGCTTTTTAGGCATATTGTTCTTTGCGATTTCTTCACGGATGTTCAACATGAAGTTGTCAGCAAGTCCTAAGAAGGCGTTGTGAGTTTTCCGCATTTGAGCTTCGAGGTGCTGTATTTCCTTTTCTTGCTTGTGGACAAATGTCAACATTACGTCCTCGAATTCATCTTGCCGAGATTTTCTCGGGAGCAAAAATTCCTTGACTACTTTACATGCTCAATAGTGTGGGTAGTTACTCCCATTAACGCATTCACTTACGCCTCCATTTTCTTTATTGCTTGTGCATGAGAGGTTGGCCCATTTTCCGGAACTATCAGAATTTCCCAACCCTCTTCTTCATATTGAGCCAGGTCCTTGATGACTTCCCAACATGCTTTATCAGTGAGGTCACTTAGCCTTCCTCCGGCGGCATAATAAATGGTTCGTTGAAGGAAGGGACTGACATGATCATAGAAAATTTGGATTTGGAGCCAAAGATCAATGCCGTGATGAGGGACTTTATGAAGTAAGTCCTTGAATCGAGTCCATGCTTCGTAGAGAGATTCACCTTGACATTGTTGGAAAATCAAGATGTCATTCCTAAGCTTAGTGGTTCTCCCTGGTGGGAAAAATTGAGCAAGGAAGCGAGAGGTAAGA
Source organism: Chrysanthemum seticuspe (assembly GCA_019973895.1). Classification (NCBI taxonomy): domain Eukaryota; kingdom Viridiplantae; phylum Streptophyta; class Magnoliopsida; order Asterales; family Asteraceae; genus Chrysanthemum; species Chrysanthemum seticuspe. The sequence goes on along the minus strand of BPTQ01000008.1, from coordinate 159,774,834 downwards.
TCATTCCAACTTGAGATGGAGCCAGCGGGAAGTCGCTCAAGCCAATTACTAGCTTGGTCCCGTAAAGAGAATTGGAAGAGACGCAGACGCGTGGTCTCCCGAGTAGTAGCATCAAGGTCGATGGAATCGACAATTTTGAGGAAATCCCTCAGATGCTGATTTGGATCTTCGGAACGAAGTCCATGGAATGCACATCCGTTTTGCACCAACCGAATGGTGTCGGATCGCAGGGCCGTAGTTTGGGCTTGGTCAGGAAGCTCAATGGTGTTCCTATAGCCTAAGTGGCTTGGTCTCGAATACTCACCAAGAGTACGGGCTCTTGGTGGGTCAATTAGTGGTGGGTTGATGAATGGTGGGTGGTTATCACCTTCCATGATGAAAAGTGATGGGGTCACGAACAAAAGTCACGAAGAAGGGGGATAGACTAAGAGGAAGCTAAAAATGAGAAAAAAGTTTACTTGATAGGAATCAAGTAAAGAAACCTAAACGAGGTGGACTACTAACTAGCTATTCTATTCCCCGGCAGCGGCGCCAAAAACTTGATAACGCTACACGCGTCGTTCGGGGTCAAAGGAACTTCCTTTTCGTCGAGCAAGTTTTTCAACACTGGGCACCGAATGGGATTATGATGTGTTGTTGCTAATCCAAGTGACGGATCCCACAACTTTTTGAACGAGCTGCTTTTCCTTCAAGGAAACTGGGGCTTGCTGCGCACATCGCAATAGTTCAAAAACCGCGGCGACGGCCCCTTATCTTATCGATCAATCATCAGGTGGAGCAAATCCAAAGAAATGAACTAAGGATAGTTCATTTGAAAAAAGAGTAAAAATCGAAGGAGAATCAGATAGGGGGAAGAAGCACTGAAAACAAGCACTGGGGTAGTGAAAAGTAGTACCTTCCACTATTGGTGGGTGGTAAGTAGTTGGGTGGTGATTAACTGGGTGGTTCTCGGGCATGAGAACCACTCATAAGCTCTGGTTCGGTGAATCCGATATCCTTGTGGTAACTCGAAGGACTGGTTCGGGTTTGATGCCGGGACGCTAGGCTGTGGTAAGCCAACCACGTTTTGCCTACACGTAAGGTACCTGAAGCAAGGCTTCTAGGTTTAGTCGTAGACTCCCTAAAGGAGTTTTAACAGCTAAGGTAGCTGGAACTACGATGATGAGCCCTCTGGTGCGCAGACGCAGAGAAGGT